>VWZT01004852.1:557599-588449 GCA_013397055.1 Pachycephala philippinensis | reverse complement strand
TGATAGGAAATTGGAAGGTGATGAATCCTGTTAACTCTCCTGAAAGTTCTCTTTTGTACAGGTTTTTATTTAAATATCTAAATGTATATATTTAATCTAGATAGTAAAATTTCATTTCTACCTTTTCAAAGGGTCAAACAACTCTAATGGCTTGCAATAAAAAAATCTAGTGACTGCCTAAAAATGTCAACAGTAATTTCCCATTAACACATTTGGGAGATATTTACTAAAGAATATTGACTAGCATCTTTCTAGTATTCCAGACTAACCATGTGTTTCTAGATCTGTACTTATGTAGTCTTTCAAGTGCATGGCTTGAGGCAAAATATGCACCTTTGCTTCTTATCTGTTCTTCAACATTTCTTGTGTTTCCCTTTTCTCTTTACACCTCTATTCCCTCCAAACTGTGTTCTGGAAGGGCTTTTGCAGATAAACCAAACTAAAGCTTTCAGATATATAAGTATAATCTATGCTAAACCTTTACATCATCTTAAACAGATTACATCAATATAAGTCTTTAGATCATTTTAAGTACTTCAGACCTATTAATTTGTTCTCTAATAGGCATTTAGCAACAGAGGTGCACAGATAAGGGGTGACTAGGGTGGGGGCAAGACAGTTAAACCTAGTCTGAAGTAGCTGAAGTGCTTTGCCACAGTGGCTATGTGCTAAATTTTAGTGATTAACCTTCGTGGCCCCCAAATATCCTGACACAGTGGATAGTGTATGTCAGTTTAGCTTAGTTAAAAAGCAACAAACCTTCTCAACCTTAATTACTGCTTATTGGCTTTTATATCTGAGAAGCAAGTTTTGAGGTGTTTCAATTCTCTGTCACTATAACGGAGAAGTAGCTTGAGGAGTAAATTATTTCAAGTTTTTCATTGTGAACAGGAAAGTGCACTCACTTATATTGTATGTGTGTATTGTACACACAAACACACATAAAGGAAAAAGGTGATTTTTACTCTTTTCCCACTGCTCTTTTAATGCAAGCACAGCCAGAAGCAGCAAACTCCCTGACACAGTTCCTTTCTGTTTCCAAACTGCCATTCTCCTTAAAACTATCTTGCTGCTGGTGAAAAATATTGGAATAAAGGTGTGATGACTGGTTTATTATAAAACCAGGAAAGAAGACTATAGATTATCTGACCATCTAAGGGTAGCAAATTTGACCAACACTTAAAATATCATTTAAAGAGAGTTTTTGGAGCCTTGAATGCCTTATAATCTGAAGAGAAAGTAACACAGACAAGTGACAAGATTTAAACAGAATGGTAGCAGTAGATACGAAGTTCTTGGAAAAGCTGTTGAAACTCCTAAGTTTTCTGCTTAAGGCGGGAACCAGGCAGCCTCATGACTTTACTCACTAGAGTGTGAACATCCAAACTTGCATCGGGCCTTGCATACTTCGCCTTAGGGAGAGTGTAAGGGACAATATTCATGTAACTATTTCACCTTCACATGGTATTTTCCATGCTTATTTTTTGAGGCAAAGTAGTCTGAGTGTTACATGATTCTTTCCCATGGATGGGGATAACGGTTCATAAGAATCACTAAGACACTGCTGACTCTCAGTGCTCAACTGAGTGAGTGTGCACCCTCCCTGCAAAGTAGAAAGGCTAAAAATCCCAAAGTAATTTCAAATAAAGGTGGCTGGTTTGGGTTGAGTGAATGAGTACTATATAATTAAAAGCATTTTGCATGCTTGAGGGAAGGAGCCCTGTAAGAGCACTTAGATAAAAACTTAATAAACTTCTTGCTTCAGAGTCTTTGAATCATAATTACTGAGACATGAGGGAGAAAGTTATTGTTGCTTGATCTCACCATGTGTCTGATATAGAAGTTTACTTGTCAATATATACAGCTGTTATAACTAAAAAATTATTTTCAGTTAGCTGTCCATCCTGTCACTCTGCTAAGATGACCACTGGAGTAAGAATGAATTGATGGTATGAATGAATAATGAATTAGTATAAATTGTTGAACTTTATTAAGTTTTATAACGAGAAGAATATTTATGCTAACAGCTGACCATTTCAGTTTATATTAACAACCGCTAATTCTTGCATGTCAGCTCTTACAAATCTAGTCAGAGAGAAATCTGAAATAGAAATACAGGCAGTCAGGTGTTTTACACGAACTGTGGATTAATCACAAATGTCTCAATATTGCATATTTCCACCTGCAGTTTCACAAAGAGGCCACAATACCAATGTTTTGAAAAGCATTCTTATTATTTTCCCTGGAGTATACTCTGCAACACCTTGGAAATTAAGGTCTATCTACCCATGTATGCAGATGTTCAGCTCCAGTCTCTCCTTTGTTTTGATAAATTACATTTCCGTGTTGTGCCCATCTCTCCCTATGAAGGCATCATTTGTTTTCTTCCCCTTGCTGGTGCTGGGCGTCAGTGCAGGCATCCACAATGACACATGCTGGTGGAAACAAGGTGAGAGCACCGGTGCAGACCTCTTCTGCTCTGTGTCAGTTATGCCATTATTGGCACTTGATCTAGTGGCACGCATTTGTTTAATGAAGCATGGTTGCTTTAACCTTCGAGACTGTCCCTCTCCGAGAAGCATCAGCTCTCTCCTAGAAATTGAGTCATGACACAGTAACGTGCCAGTTATTATTGTAATAAAAACTGTCCCCCCACAGCACAGACCACAGCAAAGAGTAATTTGATAATCTTCTACAGCTATCTGTACATGTTACTCTTCACATGAAGTGTTAACCCATTACTAGAATATACCAACCATTGTTTTATTGGAAAATGATGAAAAAAATCCAGTCCTGAACTTCTGAATTTGTTTTTCTTGCATTTATACCTTCCATGACTTGATTCAACATAGAAATGAGGCCTCAAAGTCTAATGATTAGAGTAGTAATCTTCTTTTGAACTTAAAATATTAGTAGGAACAAGCTTCCTGTCTTAATATTACCTTGAAAATATCAGCCTTAAAAAAGATGTGATTTACATTAGCTAGCCTGAAAAATCCCATATAGAAGCTGGGACCTCAGTCACTTGTCATTAAGTAAGTATAGAGGAACAGTCCTATATGGTTAATAGATACTATAAAGGTTGTTTTATTTCTATGTTAACATCAAAGTCTTACTGCAAACATCAAAATCAATAAGGGATTTAATTCAACTGAAACAAAGATGTGTTTGAGGCAAATCGTTGTATTTCAGGAGTTCTTTTCCTGTTTTTTCTTGAAATTTTGCTAATCAGAAGGTGACTACTACTCTTATAGCTAAATTTTATTCTTAGTGCTTGATTCCAAAACAGCTGCTTGTGCCCCTGCAAGAGGAATTCAGCTAAGCTTTATTTAATACTTCGGATGTATACTCTCGCAAGTCACATATCTTCTAGGTTGACTATTAACATAAATCAAAAGATCTTGTGAAAACAACAGACTGTCTAGGAATTGGTAGTGCTATAGGGAATATGGGCTTGGAAGCAAGGCAAGTGTTCAGATATTTACCTACCTTTCTTTGTAAACAAGATATTATGAACAGAAAGATTACAAATTGTAAAAATGCAAATAAATGGTTGACTACTTTGCGCACTTTTTTGAGTTGGATACATTTTCTAATGGGGTTTTTAAACACAGGCTTTGTGATACATGAGTACTACTGTTTGTGGTTATGATGAAAGCTTGGTGTTACTAAATCTTCAAAGGCAATGATTCATTGTGAATTTCTCTGATTTGAGCATTGGTGATAACCTTTGTCTAAAACACTGGGCTGGAACACTGGTATTGTTAAACACTTGTGCTGCATTGACCTTTCTCAGGATTGTTTGCAGTTGGATATTTCAACACACCATACCTGCAATTGTATTGACTAGAGTATTTTGCCTGTCAGGATTAAGTTAATGTTGTTATCTTTGGCTGTAATGAGTTTTGAGCCTGCTGACGCCTGCCTGCAAATGCAACTGTAAATTACTTTACAGTAAGACGTGATGATTTGCTAAGTCTCTTGATAGGTTCTTTAGTCAGATTTAGTGTAAAATATAAAGTGAAAAAGTTTTTGTGCTCTGGCATTCTGCATTGCAGTTGATGTTTTCAGAACCTTCACTCTTATATATATGAGAAATTTCACTAATTTCCTGGAAATTTTAATACTCTTTCCTACCAAAGTAGGGGGAAAAAAAGAGTGAAGAAGAAATGCATGGTCATGTGATTTCAATTTTTCCATCTTATTTTTAAAATTACTGGGAACTTCTAGGTTTCGTGTAAAAATATTTATAACCTTTTAACTGAGCCCAGTTGCACTGATAATTGGCACACTATCTTCAAGTGCTTTCATCAAGATCTACCAATGATCTCATGCTTCCTCATGTTTCCTCTTGCAAATCAAATGGGTAAGACAAGAAAGCAGGCCAGGACAGAGAAGTTCAGTGTGCACATTGGCTGTCCCACGGTTGATGTACCAGCTGTATCTCCTGCCCAGCCACAAATGCAAAACTCTTGTACAGATTCCTATTATTTTCATCTCACTTAGTGTAATACCCTTTTTCTACTTTTGACAAATACAGTACTACCTTGTTTATATTTGTTCAGGACACATCTGTAAAAATTGTTTTCTTGGGCAGATACTAACTTAGAGTTTTGATGCTGAAGAGTTGCCCTTCGCCCATCACACCAAGTATCAAGCTCCTATTTTCCAATCAGAGTAGCTACTGGAACACAGCTGCATCTTACTTATTATAATGCTGAAGTTAATGGGACATGATCCAAAATGGGTGCTGTGATACAGTGACCAGTGTCATCTGAGAGATCTGAAAGGACATATTGTCCTCAGCAGGGTGACATCCTGGGAAATGCTGGGAGAGGAAAAAGGAGCAATACTCTACAACCTCCATCCAAAAAAATCCCCCTTGACACTGATTTTGGCAAACATGAAAATATATTTAAAATGAAAGGCAAATTTGACTTGGTTGAGAAACAAATAATGAATTTAGAGATGCCTACAGAAATAAATTAAAAAAACCCTTAGCTCAGAATGAAAAGCTGAAACTTAGAAATTTCATGAAATGAAAATGCAAATTAATTTGGTTCAAGACTGCTAAAAAATTTCATATCTGCTTGTTTTGAGTTAGAGCTTTGATATGCACAATTACACATTGTACACCATTACACTGTAGTTTATACCAAGCTATTAATGCCAAGTGAATGAAGATGTTATTGTAAAGAAATTTTGGGTTTTGCTCGGTGAAAGTATAGTTGCCGCCTTTCATGTAAAATTGACAGATTATAATTAATCTTTTTTATATTAAAAACACTACACTGGGATTGTTTGGACTGGGTTTACAATTTCTTTGCTGATGATAACCAGTTTAATTTTGGGAGAGGATGGGAAAGTGTGTTTCCATCAGAGTAGCTGTGGTGCCAGTCAGCTGATCGGAATTCAGCTTTCAGTCTGTTTCCAGCTCTGTGGATCACAGCTATGGGATTCAGCTCATCTGCAGGTCAGCACGTACGTTATAGAAGTCTGGCTAGTTTCCTAGGCTTTCCTTATAAGAGGCACCATTTAAGGTGGTTACCCCTCTCTTCTGAACGTTACTGGAGTCTAATGATAAATGATTAGGAGTAATGCAGAAATCTAAGGGGAGTTCAGGTGAATGCTTGGTATGAGCAAACTGTGCACCAATGTCACTACCTTTTTTTTTTTCCTGTAAATCGTTAGTTTCAAAAGGCAGTAGAAGTTTAGGAGACTTCTAGGTTTTGCTAAAAGCAAATAAATAAACTCTCATGGTGACACAGGCTCTAGGACAGGTTCAAAGACTTAACCTATAGCTTAGCAAATCTCAGTTCATATCCTGCCACAGCTTGGGGAGTATGAAGAGTTAAAACCATTAAAGTGGTCATCTCTGGCTGGTGTGTAAGTCACAATTGCATTCACAGATGTATTAAAAAAAAAAAAAAAGAAACAGGCAACTATATAATGAGATGGTTCATAACTAAAAAAGAAGAAAAATCTTAAAAATGAATCAGTACTTATATATGCTATAGTATTGGACAAATAGCAGATATGGTATTTATATCTGGCAATATTCATCCTTCCAAAGTGTGCACTATATTTGGAAAAAAAGAAATGGATGAAAAACAAAGAGGTGGAGGATAGAACTGAATTTCTAAATTTAGACATAAATAAACAATAAGGTAACAGAGGAAAACTGTCTCTTAGCTAAGTGAGCATCAGTTGACTTATCACACTTTCTCTTGCCAGTGTTTCATAAGCATCATGGATGAGGTGAGGTAATTCACATATTGCCAGAAAGGTAGCAGCACATCCTTGATTTTCAGGGTCATCTGTTGAACCAAAAATACTCATAACTAAGGGTTTCAGGAAAGGTTCTTTGATTCTACATTATCACCTATAAATACTGAAGTGCCTGAGCTGGAATGCCATGGAATAGAGTTTGCATATAGCAGAAGTTGCAGCTGCTATTGCCCAAATTACATCTGGATACTTAAAGGAGGTTCCATCAGGTTTCAGCCAAGAAAGGCCCTACAGTGGCTTTGCTGGAGGAAGAGAGCAAGATGTGCTAATTCAGACTTGCATGTTATGACCTAAATGTTTCTTTCAGGTTCTAGAAACACAAAGATTTCCAACAAAAGAAAATTAAAAACATATCTTTTAAAACATCTTTTCCTGACTATAATGTATGATAAAATAATTACGCAGCATGAATTAAAGGAATTTTCCAAAAATTTGCAAAAGGATTTTGAGAATAGATTTAGCAGTGTTCAGTGCACATGCAAGGTGCTGTATGCCACTGAAAGAAAAAAAATGAATCAAATGGATGCTTTGGACAGAAAGAATATACAAATCTACTTGTCATTATGAATTTTCACTCCGGCTGGCTGCACATCTTGCAACAAGAGCTGATTGTATCATAGTATTTTTAGAAACATTAAAACCACACTTCTTCCTCCCTACCTGTAGAGCCAGCTCTTAGTCTCCATCTACTGCTGAACTTGTTTCACTGTTACTCACACCATTGTTAAAGTGCATGCTAAAAATTGTAGATTATTTCTGTTCACTGCACACTACATTGTTTTACCATGGATAATATTTTATTTATAAGGAAAATAAATTGTCAGAGTTAAAAAACACAGTGCATTTTGTTCTAGGCAACACATTGCTTTTATCACACAAATAATTTATTGGTTCTGCTCCCAGACGAGTTCTGTGCTGACCTTTCCAGGTATACTGAATATTGCTGCATAATTCGTCTTGTTGGGAAAATGTATTTATTTTAGCCATTAATACATGCTGTGATAACCTTTGTGTTGAGGAGCAAGTTTGTTGTTCTAATTCTGATACATATTTTTACAGAGGCATATACGGAAAACAAAACTTCATATCTTAAAACCTTTTATTCTGAAGAAGAGAGACAGATTTGAATCCAAACCTACCAAATAAGTTTTGTTAATGGGTTGAAGCAAAACTAGAACAGCCCTATTTCCTGATTATAGGGCAGACACAGCCCCATTATAGTGCAGAACCCGCCTCTGCAAATTGTCAGCCCAAAATGGCAGGCACTTCTTCAGAACGGCTCACTGCATTTCAGTAACACTTAATGTGAACTTGAATAACTTCAAACATTGTTTCACAGCATCACTTTGGTCTTATGCAACCAAATCAGCCACCATATCAGCCCATCCCTAGGTGAATATTTACTTTCAGGTTCTATGGGAGAAGGGTCTGAAGGCTGAAGAAATGCTAAAACTACATTTTTCTTATCTCAGTTTATAATGAACAGCACACTTGCAAAATTTAAGTCACAGTAAAGATGTCCAAAGACTAAAACCAAGCTAGAGTAGTGAAATCAATTAGAATAATGAAATACATTTTGAACATAATGCACATAATTTTTCATGCAGTAGTTCAGTTTGTGTATTGTTAAATATATGTCTAATAACTTATTTTGAAATAACGAGTTCAACTTTTCTCTTCTGAGTATCCTGTAATTTGCATGGGAAAAAATAGTTCATTATAATAAGTGCAGAAAAACAGTATGCAAGTCTGTGTCTTACACTTCTAGAATAAATGAATCTCTGAAAATAAAGTTACATCTGTTTTGGTTTTTTTTTTCCCGAACATCGAGCACTTAATACCTAGTGCTCAATTTTTGTAATTTTCAAGTCCTTCTACAAGCTGCTCAAAGTCTGGTCTCATGCTTGGTATTTCCCCACTCAGACAGTGTTGGTGAACATATTATTTATTAGTTTGTTGGGTTTTTCAAGGAGAGGGAGAAAAATATTCTCAAAGCAGAAGAATGTTCAGGGTTGGAAGGTGAGCAATGACTTGCAAACATTTTCCACTTCAACAGCTGCTCCAGGAGTTTAACACCACTTTGTGTTTTTTTGATTTCAGTACACCTTCTGTTTAGACAGCTGCCTGAATACATGTTTATAGCACACAGAAGAGAAAACCCTCCCATAAAATGTGGCACTAGTTAAAAAGGCAGACCATAAATTCGAATAGGCCTACCTCTACAATTCTTCTCTCTACTGTAATTAATTTGGACACTTTCAGGCATTTGCTGCCTGAGATTTGAAACATAAACAATGTTTACACCTTTATGTACTCATGTTCAGTTTAGTCAACTTATGATACAGATGGTAGGAAAAAAGAATTAAATAAAAAAAATTATAATTATGATTTTTTTTTTGAAATTCAGACAAAAAATGAAGCATTCCCCCCCAAAAAATCCCAACAAAATATGTGAAAATGTTATGAGAAATATCTTAGTGCCAGGATTTCTCCTGCTCTCTCTCTGGCCCATTTATTTAATATTTATTATTTAACAGTAATATTTAATTATTTATGTGAAGTGGAATAGCATCAACAAGAGAGGCTGGGAGGAAAAAAAAAAAAAGAACCAACCTGACTTTGTAGAGCAGTGGTTCTTATACTTGCCCATGATGTGGAAGAAGGAAGATGGAGGAGTTTATATTCCAAAGCAGGGAAAGTGAAACTTTAAGCTGTTGTTTTCCTATCGTATTTGTATCAGGAGATTAAGCTATTTCATGACAAAATCTCTCTTGCATTATTTTCCTTTCTAAATTTTCATGGGATGTTAGTACAATCCACTGCTGCAATTTCTTAAAATAAAAATGGCATGTCAATGTTGAGAATAGAAGTTATTCCCTTTAGCCCGGAACATCAGCTTTGGTCTCTCAATAGGCAGCTACAGGCATCTTGTCAAGGAGATACAGGACACTTACTTTTGATATACACGTTCTCTGTCCAATCAGTGCCCAATTTCAGCTGTTTCAAAGGATGGTAGGGAAGGCCTTTGGACTACAGGAGGTCACTTGAGTTTATGTGCAGAAGACAGAGATGTCTTTGAATATCTGCACCTCTCTAGAGCAGGTACCTCAGACCTGCAAGAACCAGACTGAATATTTATGTTATTTCCAGTTTGTCAGTGCATGGACTTTTAGAAAGAAAGATGCTAAAAGTGAGACAGACTTTCTCTCCAGTTTCTTCCCTGGCCTATAGTGATACAGAATTCATAGGCAAACTTTCTGGTAGAATAGTCTGGCTTGGGAAACTGGGGGACAGAGAGAGAACAAGAAGCTGCCCCTCCCAATTGGTATCAAGACACCCAGAAAAAGGAATTCTGAAATTTGAAACGTTTATTTTTAGTATAGTTTATTGCTTAGATTAATATAATGCAGACTTGGCAGCTCCAGTATCTGGAAACACACTCTCCCACCCCATCTCTATCCCAATCCTCACCACAGATTCCCTCCCAAAGAAACAAAAATTCGCCTTTCACACCACCAGCATCAGTTGCCACCAAGAAATCTGTTCCCTCATGTACCTCTTGACATGGGTGACTGCTATGGGGAAGAGAAGAGAGTAGCAGATGAGGTGGATAGCTGCATTTGTTCCATGCATTCCAGCCACTAGTCTAGTTTCAGGGGATGTAAGAGGAACAAGGAAAGAAACAGTACCAGGAGAAACCCAGTGCTGACACTTCAGGATGCTGAGCTCAGTCCAGGTCCTTCTTTCCACTGGGGTGGTTGTAGAAAGGTTGGTAGAAGGAAGCCCAGCCTGCTGAAAGTCTACCAAGGCTAAAGAAATGGTACAGTCCTTCTGCCTGGCTGCTGGAATAACTACCCCTATTTCCATAAGGATGCAGCAGAGAGGATAGGAGTTCTCATAGGCTAGACTGGGCCTCTGGTCAAGTGTGCTGTGTTAGGCAAGCAGGGACTGGAGCCCAAGCCCTCCGCTCTAGCAGAGGCATAGCTACCAGCCAGGCTCTGCAAACTTCACAGTCTCCTTTCATCTCTAGAAGTCAGGACATTCAGTACTCTAACAACGTCTCATCAGTCTCCTAGTGCTTCATGCTCATGACATACCCTGATCTGAATTTATTTGTGCTTGGAGTGTGAATGTGCATGAGTGTCTTCAGTAAGATTGCTCAAAAATAGGTCCTCTGTTTCCACACGGGTACTCAGTTAAGAAGCCCCACTATCTTTCTGTTACAGCCAGAATTCCCTAAATTTGTTTGAAAATTAGATTTACATTTTTTCTTTCTTTAATTCCATGTTTGTTGTTCATGATTCTCTGTTTCCATTTCCCCTTCTGCTAACTGGAAAATCTTGTGTGTAATTTCTTTTTCTCTGAAGACGTCAAATAAAAACTTATAAACTTAAATGGTGCCTCTTTTCTAATATTTTTAAGGGAATCTAGAGAAATAGATATCTATTTCAGAAGATTTTTGATCTTTTTTTTCTTTTCTTATTCTGTGTGGTTAAAAAGATTTTTTTCCAAATTAAATTTCACTATTATTTTCCAGCTTTTCTAGGTAACTTCAGTTTAAATATTTACCATGAATCATCATAATTCTCAGAGACCAGTCTCCCCTGCCCACCTTCTAAAACAGTTTTCCTCAGCCTTTGTCCTGTTTGAGGTCAGATGGCCTTGAACAGGGTGTATCAAATCAGACCAGTTTTAGCATAGCACTGCATTTAAGAAGTTCAGAGCAGCTGCTTTGAAGCACCTCTAGAAGACAATTGCCTCTGTCCATTAACTACAGGTCACTTAGGTCCCTACATTTCATGAATCTGAATCGTAACCTTAGTGAGATGTCTAAAGTGAGTTCAAGTTGTGAGAGCGTGTCTTGCCATAATTGACAAATTATTTGAAATTGGCGCACTCACCTGTAGAACAGGCCCAGTCAAGATGAGGATATGTATTTGTTTGAATCTGACCGCAGAATGAGGACATGCTCTAATTATAATGTTCACACAGCTGCTGTGCTTCAAAACAATTCCAAGCCTCAGTCCTGGAAAAAGATTTGTTGTGAGGTACTCTTTGGCCTTGAAGAGTTTTATTGACTTCAACAGGCCTACGAGTATGTATTGGTGCCAAACACTGCAGCTGCAATAATTAATTAAGATTGAGTTGTCTAAGAGTGGGAAAAGGTACAGTATTTCTAATCCTTTTAATCCAGAGCTGCTTTGCTTCACGTGAAGATCTAAAACTTTTTAGCATGTGAATATCATGATACTCATGACTGTCATTTTAATGGTCAGCATGCTATATACCCAATGGTAAGTGTGCCTCAATGCCACGAAAAAGTTAATCCATCACCTAATCAGCTTACAATTCCACTCCTCATTCCCATTTTAAACATGTACAAAGTGATGGCTTGGACTTGAATATATGCAACATGCAAAATACTTGCTTGTTTACATAATTTTTTTTTTTTTTAAAAAGAGGGATTCTTTCAGATTTCTTGGACTGTAGGAAAGTATTAAGACCTAAAATACTGCTAAGGAAAGTAATCTCTGAACCTGTCTCTAGCCTCCTCTTCATTCACTATTTTTATTCATTTTTAAAAACATATTTATTTTAATTTTCCTGCAGCTTTCTTCTAATACGACATTTATCTCAAGTACTTCTATAGTCACTTGTCAGCATCCTTCCCTATCATTGTCCTACTCATGGACCAGCAGTGCTGAAAACATTAGCTGTGTAATAAAATTTCACTCCCTCTTGTGGGAAAAAGGAGATGGGAAGCAGCAACATGGAGAGATGACTGTGAGAGTCAGGTAGGCAGAAAATATTCCTTTCATTATTATATTTTACAAAATAATATGCTTGTTGTTAACAAAACTGAAAACACCGCAGATTTGAAAATGTTTTTCTAGATCCCACATGGGGGCTAGGAACATAACATTTCCAAATTAAAAGTTGGCACTCCAGAACATGTTAGTAACAAGAGTTAAATTCCATGGCCAAGGAATCACTCAGTCTTGCCGATACATCTGCCTTGTTAGTAATAAATCTACAGGAGTCATTAGCAAAATCTGCTCCCGGCTACATCCCCTGTGGTTAAGTTCCTTAGCTTCTCATAGGCTTGGCCAGAACAAGTCTGATCAGGACATGGGCAAGAAAATTTTGAGAGAAATCAGGATACTTTAAGCAATGTCTTTGTAAAACAATGCTGAAGCCATGTCAGCTGGAGTGGTAGAAGAGCATATCCTCTTGCTAGAGAGGGTAGCCCGCCAGGCTGCATGCTATTTAACCTCAATCTTTATATGCTTGAGGAACATAAAATGTGTGTTTCCATCATGTTAGGCAAGTATAGACCGCTACCACTATTCTTACCCTCAATGGCTTGCAAACTGAACTAAGGACAAACAGTGACAGATTGATATAGTAAAGCATACTAGTGAGAGGAATGATAGGATGATAAAAACAATGGCAATTTCAGAATTTCAGATTTTCAGAGCTCTAGTTATTTGACCACCTTTTTTTCCTCTGTTCTTGGGTCTGTTTGACTATGAGGCACTCTACAAATGGTATTCAAACAGATTCTTCTGTGTAACATCTAAATCTTTTTGACATTCCATCAGAATGAAATATATTACAGAAGAACAATACTATTAAGATTAATTTCTCAGCTTACTGCATATGTTATTCCTATCACAGAATCTGGAAACAAGAGATCTGCCAGGTATTTTAAAAAGTGTAAATTACAGTTGACAAGGATAATTGATACTCCTGGGCTGCCTTTTCTCTGTGGTCAGCTGGGAGTTTTGGAGCAACACAAGTTTTTATAGATCCTCAGCTAAATTGAAAATCCAAATGTAGAATGCTGCACTGTATGTCGATTTGAGGAAGTTCCTGAAAAAAAAAAATAAACCCAGAGTCAGTGAATAGGTTCTACTGTCCTATGGCTCTATTATACTGATATGTCTTTTTAGACATCGTATTTTTCTTTTAAGTAGGTACAATAATCACTATGGCTGACAATTATAGAATGACATTGCATATATAAAGCACAGCAACATTTCACATCCCACTTCACCCAGCAGATGGTTGGGCACTGGAAGGGGGTCCCCAGGGAAGCGGTCACAGGACACAACCTGGAAAGGTTCAAGAAGTGTTTATACAATGCTCTCAGATATGTGATGTGATTCTTGGGGTATCCTGTGTGGGATTTTGATCTTTATGGGTCCCTTCAGGATATTCTATGGTTCCATGACTCTATGACTTCTCAAGGAAGTGGAAAGCAAGGATTGAAATCACATTTGTATACTCTAAATCTTACCTCACTGAAAGTATTTTCCTGGAGTGCTTGTGAATGCATGGAGACGTCATACATAGGAATTCTAGTGTTTTGTCTATAAAAATGGTCTTGCAGACTAGTGCCTAGGGCTATCCTTGCATGTTTTAACAGATGGTCACGGTATATATGACCTGAGGGCAGGACTCAGGCCTGAGTCCTAAATGAAGAGACAAGCTTGAAACCCACAACCAGCTGCTTAACCTCTGCAAAATTATAGGAGTTAAGAGAGGCAACTGTGTTGTTTTGGTTTTGGCTGGGTTTTAAGGATTGATTTTAACTTCCATGCACTGAGTGGGAAGCTTAAGTACTGTACTCTTACAGTCTTATCTCAGAGACCCATTTATAAAACTTCAGGTCTTTTATGCTCTATTTCCCTGTGTTGTTCAGAACTCTAGTCTTTTCTTTTGCCATGTGAAAACTAAGGAAATTTTTAATTTCTTATTTTCTCTCTTTTTTTTTCTTTTGTATTTTCTTCTGTTTTGAAAAAGAATACTGGAAAATAATTTCCCTTATAACTAGTGGGCCAGGACACTGGCTGAAGACTTCACAGGTCTCCTAAAAAGAATCAATTACATTTGCAAGTAGGGCAAAGAATGAGGATGATTGTTGGAGTCTTTCACTGGTGCAACATTTTTACTACTCACTGAAAATCCTCTTAGCTGTCCTTACAAAATGGTGCATTTTTAAGACTCTTTGCACCTTGTCTTAATGATTTGGGATAGAAATATTTTAGCACTTATTGTAAGTGCTTGCTTGGTCATACATGAAGTGGTGATAACACTTCTTCAAGAAACAAGCCCACTGCATATAAAGAAAGTCGCAAAATTAAAAGGACATGTTCTGCTCCTCCTTCTCTTGGGAGAAATCTGCAGAGACTTTGATCTTAGCCATGTTGCCCTATTACTTGGCATAACATGAGTATTTTGCAATGCATTTGTAAGAATTTACAGAAGGGCATGAATAATGATTTTTTTAAGATCCTTTGTCAGTTTTAATGTACATGGAACCATTTAAAAATCCAATCCAATTAGTTGATCCAGAGATTGCGTCTCTGATATCCAGAACTGTTCTCTGGATATTTAAATCTATCAAAAAGCATTCTAAGTGCTATCTTTCAGTTAGTTTATTTTCATCCTATCCTGATCTCATCTAGTGTTCAGGAAATGTGTAAAGTTATATTAAAGTTATCAGTGGTAAGATGTAAAACAGAAGGTGGATCTGCTACTTCAGATGTGTTTTTACATTGTTAAAGATGGCAGTGTGAATAAAATTAACCATCATGAAAAACCACTGAACACTTTATAAGTACCCTGTATGAACAAGACATTTCCCACAAAAACTGCATTCTTCAGCTGTGTTGGCAAATTACGTTCATGTTTTTTGGAAGAAGCTTTAGGCATTAGGAAGACTGTTCTTCCAGAACCATATAAAAGCCATGTGAAGACATAGTATAAACACCTCGTGGACATCGTAGGTTATCATAGAGCAGGATTGTCAGAAGAGCTCATCACTGGCACACTTTTCCTCTCAGCAACTTCAGAGGCAGCAGGACAAATAGGAAGAAAGCAACCAATATTTCAATGGTGTCTGGAAATCCAGAGGCATCGAAGCACTTGGATTACAGTAATTTTTTCACCAAGGAGATTGCAATGAACTGAAGCCACCTCTAACTTCCAAAAGGTGCTAGTGCATAATCTGGCGTAACACGGGAGCACAGCAATCCAGTATCACTGAAGTATCACAGACAGAAAGCACAGCAGCAAGGTCTCTGTTTGTAAGAAACCACCATAGTGTTAGGTTCAGGCATATGGAGGGGAAAAGTTAACACACCCAGTCAATATTTTCCCAGACACCATTTCATGATCCTCTAGACCATGTGTTTGAGGCATCTGAGATGTAAAAACATATTAATTGACTTCTTCACACCTCTATTACACAAAACACAGTCTCCATGACCCTTACTGAATATACTGAATTGCAAGTTAGAGCTCTTCTGGGCCCCTTCTAAGCCAGACTCTGGAATATTAGAAATATAGCCACATTGAAAATTGTTGATTAAACCATTTTCTCCTCATTTAAATTGCTGACTAAACAAAATCTCTGCTTTTCAAACAGAATAGAGCCCTTCTTTGAATAATTCAAATTCCATATTTTGATAGAAGTACTGAAGCTCTTGGAGTATTGTATTTCAAACTTTTGAAAACCAAAAATCTGCCATTCACTTTCTGAAGGAACTGGAAAAATGGTGTCCTCCTCTTCTCAAATTATTTCCAGCTTTGTCTTCTGGGGCAGCTTGAAAGAGGATTTGCTATCCAGCTGGAAGATCCTGGTGGCAGGCTATGTGTAGAAGATGTCCACTTTTAACAGGTTTATTAACACTTGATAATTATCCCGTATGTCAGCCCACCACTACACACAAAGCTACAATAGAAACATGTTAGGAATACGCTGCAGAATGATTTCCATTATTAATTTCAGAAGACTTTCCTCTCATGAGAGGAAACACCTGAATGAATGCTAAAAATGACAGTACCATCACTGTGGCATCCTAAGCAAAGATCTACCTCAAACCCACCATGCTTTTCTAGAGAAGATTGACATCAACAGAAAGGGGAAATTTTTTGGCCTGAATAGTGAAGAGGGGGTTTTTTTGCTTGTTTGTTTGATTTCTTTTTCATTTCTTTTAAAGACAGGCTAGAGCTACATGGGTACAGCCAGATGGTCAGGAAGCCTCATGAAAACAGCACACCAAGCATATACTTCCCTTCTTCAACTGCAGCAATGTTCCTGTGCAGTTAGAGATCCAAATTAGCGTGAGCACCAATTAATTGGGTTCTGGGCTGTGGTGCTTGGCTCGTATCTTTCCTCTGTCATGTCATAAATAGTGCCTGTTCTCAGAGAAAGGAGAACCTGTGTGTGACATGAGCAGTGACTTCAAGCTTTTGTAGAAAGTAAAACAGGAGCTGAATAAAGAATTGTGAACAATTTATGCACTTGTTAAGTTTAATTTGAGAATAGTTGCCATATCGGGCATAGAAATCTCTTCCTACACTCTGCTTTTCATACAAATGAAAATTACAGTACTAAATTTTTTCAATGAAGAGTAAAAGGAACAGTCTCCCTGCATATAATGCATTTAAATACCAATTGTCTGCCACTTTTCAGCAACCTAACATTGTTAAATTGCCTTTTAATCACTCTGTTTGATATTTGATATGTAGCAGTAAAATGTTTATACTGCGAATTGTACAGTAAACCTTCAGTTTAGGAGCAAATTAATAGTCTGGAACCGTGAGAATCTGACTGTATCTGAATATTGATGATCTCACTTTCTGAGTCTCTCTGGGATTGGGGGTGTGAGGTGTTGATCATTGCTTCTCACTGATAAGCAAAATATTTCCAGAGCGTGAAGAATTCTGTGGTGTGTGAGAAGGATAAACCATAATCTGCATCAACACACTAACTTCTCCTCTGCCATTTGCATTGAAAATCAGGTAGAAGTTATGCTAAGCTCTCTATTATAGCCTCATGTATGTGAAAGGTCTTCCCCTTCATTTGAATAAGGCCTCTTATGCATGTGAAAAAAAAGCACATTTAAAAGGAAAGTTCCTTTAATTAGGGTGGCATTTAGAATTCTTAAATGTTCACTTTTTGTGATGCTAAATTGTGGAGTATTTTCAAATGTGTTGTAGTAGTCATTTTCATTAGCCACTTTTATTTTTATTTATTTTTAAAAGGAAATGACATGCTCTACAATATGAAGTGAAGGAGTAGATTAATATGACTAGCTAGATTAAGGAAAATTTAAATCAGAGTGTTTGATGAAATGTAGGAAAATGTTTAAATATAGGATTAGACTTACAATATAGAAAGCAGTCAAGGAGATCAAAAGAACTCTGTTCAGAAAGTCCTATTAAAAAGAGAGGAAAAAATCTATTGAGTGAATTCTTATAACTAAATGATTAAAGTGTTTTTAATATATTACATTCAATCTGACTTAAAAATAAAAATAAACAGTAAAGAATGTGCATGAAGTAGAGATTTTATTCATTTTTGTGTAAAGACCAAGTGACTGGGCCTATGTGAAGCTGTCATAAAACACATATAGGAGACTATGGAATTTAACTTAAAAGGAGTTCCCCGGAGAATAATTTTAAATCTTCCATGCAGCTTTATAGAGACAGAAGTTAACTGATTGGCATCTGTATGAATATGGATTTCTTTAAATCCATATTTGATTTTCTACACCTTAAAAAAATCAAATGTAACCTATTAACTACATCTTAAGCAAGCCTTTGGAAGAACATGCTTAATCCTCTAGGGAGTCAATAGAAATGCCTCTAACTTTGGTATTGTACAACTACCTAAGAACATAGCAGACACTTCCATAGCTGTCAGTGTCTTCTGTATCTCAGCAATCTAGGTTTGTTTTGTCTTGTTTTGTTTTTAATTAATATTAGACTGAGTTCTTGAGTCACTGTTAACACTCAGTGTTGACAGGATCCTGCATGCTTCTTTTATTCTCCACTGGAAATCTTTACAAGAAATGCACAGGGTATAATGTGGATTAAAATTCACTTTTCATATTATACTAAAGTTTTTTCCTATTTTGATAATCTGAGACTTTAGCAAGTTTTCATTACATAGAATGAATAAATTGTGGACACATAAATATCGTACAGCTGTATGTGCACATCACCTGTAAAATGCATTTCGCACCTTACTGCTCTACTTTTGTTTTAGCGCTTTAAAAAGCAAAAATAAAAAAGAATATTTAATGTAGTGTACAACCCCTCAATGCTCACATGAACCACAGAATTCTTTCTGAGTTGATTCCCTAGTCCTTCATTTACCCAAATAAATATCTCTACGGAAGTTATGAGCTTCAATCAAAATGCACAAAAATTTGTATTTCAAAGACCTATTTTAATTTGGCATGATTATTCACTAGTCAATATGGACATCTTTTCCTAGTTTCCTTTATCTCCAGGTGTATTTGGTACAAAAAGAAAAAGAGGTAATTTCATTAAGGCTCCCCCTTCCCATTCGTCCTTCCCAATGACGTTTACAGCCATGCTTTCCAGACACCATCTATAGGAAAAGTGCTAGTAGTTTCAATATTGGTATGTGGAAGGGACTCTTCTCCAGCTGCATATTAGAAGTAACTCTGCTATCAGGCCAAACAGATAATAATTAATTAATCAGTAAACATTAAAGGAGATACATTCGTCCCTTAGTTCAGTAACTGCAAAATACAAGAGGAAATACTTTCCCAAATACAAACATATTTAAAAAATATTCTTGATGTAAATGGGTAGGCCCAGTTTTCCATTTTTATCCACAAAATTTCAAGCAGGATTAATTTATTGTTTCTTCTTGCTATAACATCACAAAGGCATGGTCAGTTCATTAGTTTATTAATGCACGCTGACAGTGTTTCAGGGTTGCATTCAGAGTCTGAAATATCCTGCAATCAGAGGCAGGGGCCCTTGTGTAAGTAAAATTTCCAGTTGTTCCTACAGCAGATTTAGCTCCACAAATTGGAGTGAATTGTGAGAACACCTTTATATAAAGACACCAGTACTGTGCTATACTACACTGTACTACATTTCCCAGCACTGTGCCCGCTGGTGAGGCCACACCTTGAATCCTGTGTCCAATTCTGGGCCCCTCAATTCAGGAGGGATATTGAGGTGCTAGAGCGAGTCTAGAGGATGGCAATAAAGCTGGTGAAGGGTCTGGAGCGCAAGTCCCATTAGGAGCAGCTGAGGGAGCTGGGGTTGTGTAGAGGAGGTTCAAGGGGTGACCTTATCACTCTCAACAAGGACCCGAAAAGAGGATGTAACCAGGTGAGGGTCGGTTTCTTCTCCCAGGTAAAGAGACAGGATGAGAGGACAGAGTTANCTGGGCCCCTCAATTCAGGAGGGATATTGAGGTGCTAGAGCGAGTCTAGAGGATGGCAATAAAGCTGGTGAAGGGTCTGGAGCGCAAGTCCCATTAGGAGCAGCTGAGGGAGCTGGGGTTGTGTAGAGGAGGTTCAAGGGGTGACCTTATCACTCTCAACAAGGACCCGAAAAGAGGATGTAACCAGGTGAGGGTCGGTTTCTTCTCCCAGGTAAAGAGACAGGATGAGAGGACAGAGTTAAGCTATGCCAGGGGAGGTTCAGGTTGGACATCAGAAAGAATTTCTTCAAAGCAAGAGTGATTAGACACGGGAATGGACTACCAGGGAGGTGATGGAATCACTGTCCCTGGAGGTGTTTAAGGAAAGACTAGACATGGCACTTTTTCCATGGTTTAGTTGATATGGTGATCTTCAGTCATTGGTTGGACTCGATGATCTCAGAGGTCTTTCCCAACCTAATTGTTTCATTGATTCAGTGATTTGGTAATTTTTGTGCTCTTTGGTACCACTGTGGGTGCAGCTGGGCATTGCAGCTACAATCCATCAGCTGGCAGTTGCTACTCTGCAGCAGAATGGGAGACATGCTGCCTGCAAGGAAAACAGAAACAGCAGCGAAAGGATGTGGAAAGGAGGGAAAAAATCTTGGAGGTCAGAATATTCAGGAGCTCAAGAGTGGAAGAAATTAAGATGAAAAAAATCTGAAAATAGCTTCTCAAAAACATAGTTTGAAATAATGGAGGATACCATAGATCAAACTAGTGAGGGGGCAAAAAATGCCAGTAGTGAAGACTGTGCACCTGGCAAGTCTGAAAGGACAGGTGACCCCACAAACCTTTGAAGAAGCCACTAGGTTCTTGATTTGCAGTAAGTAAACGTGATCTACCTCAGTCTTACCAGCTGTCTCTTTCTGGTAGAAGCCCAAAGGCTGGCTTGCTCCTTACTTCTACTTCTGATGCTTCACTACTGACTTCACCACTTTCTATTGCACATCTACAGAACTTTTGCTTTATGCTTTCTATCCTGGCAGTTGGGAAGTCTCATGATTCAGTTTTTTATTAATTCCCTCCTGCAGTAAGACAAAATGTAAAAATTAGAATTGATATTGAATACCTTTGGCATCTAACTACAGTCAGACATATCTGAGCTGAATGTGACATACTATCACTCTATTAACTTCAAACTGTCCTGTCAGTAACTTCCTAAATTTTCATACTGACAAACATTCTTGGAAAACATGTTTAATCAATCCTGCACAGGGGAGAGGTCTTGTTATTGTGACATGCAGCAAATACTTTAACGAAAGCAGAGATAGTAATTTGTAGAATTAGAAACTGGAAAGAAGTTGCTAGGTGTCCAGGAATCAGGACTGGGACAGAATATCTTCATACTGACATTAATGACGTCACACAAAAAGAAAATCAAATGAAAATACAAAGCAATATCTAAAAAGTATCTTAGACATAGATGAAGAAGAAATGGGATGGCAATTGAAATTTGAACTATTGATTTTTTTTCTGTGCAAATATAATCTTTTGATGTATCAGACAAGCTATTTCTGGATACAATATATTATACCAATTATCCATTCTGAAGATGAATTACACCAATAAAATACAGAAGACTGCTACAGTAATCAGGAGAATGGAAAGCACAACTGATGAAGAGTTAAAGAAATAGGGCTTCTTGCCTTGACAAAATAAGGGGTAAGAGGATATAAAATGGACTGCTGCTATCTGTAGGTGCAGCAGAAGAAGGATGGAAGAGCAGAAGATAGACTACAAAAAGGACCATAGGGTGATGAATTACATAAGCTTAAATATGGTTTTGGTCAAAGAACTGCAGGGCCATGAACATGATTAGGAAATAGTCAGAAGTATTTTAATTACCATAGAGTAACCAGTGGAGGAGAAGTGAGCTTGATGTTCTAGAAATCATTTCCTGTCTCCTTCCTTTGCTAAGAGGAATAAGATTTCAGTGAAAACCAGGACTTACTGCAGCTACTGTCACAGATTAATTTACACATAGTTTACTAATTCACGTAGGCCATTCTGGTCTTTATCACACAACAGTGGGATTCTGTGTGTTTATGTACATAAACTTAATGGCAGAGGCCACAAACAAATACTTGCTGTCAACGTATGAAATCTGTGTGCTATGAAAGCTCATTTGTACACAGTAAAATGCATCTGAATCACACAGTAGATGACTTCCATGTGGATCCTCACAGTCTACAAGGTAACTTCTTCTACTTTCATCTCACAGTGTGTTAACATTGCTGGCATGGAAAATTACTCCTGACTAGAAAGGAAATTCACACCTGTAGCACATTACAGAAGTTTTCCATGTAAATGTATCATGAAGTTACGAGGAATCTAACTGTAGGCTGTGCACGTGAAGGGAACTACCTCCCAGGAAAGATCTCCTATCACAAGCAAAAGGATTCCACTGAGGAAATTGTGCTGGCATACCTGGCATGTTAAGATCTGACATGATAAACTTTGCCTTCCCTTTACAGATAAGTCTTAGGTATCAAAGTTCAGTCCTACTGTTCAACAAGCAAAGCTTAAAAATTTATAGCCTGGTTCACTTTTCTATCAGAGCAGTATGAAACAGGGGTCACAACATGGTATAGACCTTTTAATTCATAGTAGATATGGTATTCAGCTAATGAGCTTTCAGAAAAATTGGATGAAAACTTACATTGAATCTTAAAACTATGAAGATGATTTATGGAAGTTGGTCAAAACCTTTTACATTGTCCTATTGTAGAAGTCACAGGGTCATTCTACAAAGTTAGTGGTTGACAGACATAAAATGAATGAAAAATTGAATTTCGCACAGTTCTTAGCAATTTCAGGAGCCTTATTTTGAATGATACTTCTGAGGTGTAATAATAACACATGGAAAACTCTCTTCCCTATCTGCCACACTTAGCCCAGCAGGGTGGAGCATGCAGGTAAGAAAGAAATTCTTCAAAGGAAACATTGGCTCTCAGGAGGTGTATATGTTAGCTGAGTTCATGTACAAAACCTGAACTCTACCTGCCTATAAAGTAAACAAAAACATGTTAATTTTAAACAAAACTACATTTATCCATATCCCCCCAAGTGTAAATATGTGTTAAAACATCTCTAAAAATAGAGTTCAAAGACAAATGCCTTTCCTATGGGGATCAATGAGAGAGAATTTCTTTTCATCTCAGTAAAACCTCAATTCAAAAGGAAGGCTGAAGCCTTTGGGGAAATACCTAAAAACATTGTTAAGATGTTTCAAAAACTGTTTTCCACAGTTTTGAAACAAGCTCACCTGAGTTTAAATTTCTAAGGTATGACAGATCTTGTTAAGTAATTTAAAAAACAAAAGCAAAAGTACCAATACAAACCCAGTAAAACGCTCAGATGTCTGTTTCCTTTCTATGCCTAAAAGCAAATATATACCTTCAGCATCGTTTCACTCAAAAAAAATAAAGTTCTAATAGGGAATAAATCCCACTGTTCAAGGTACTGCCTGAAGCTGCTATGAAAACCTTCACCATACCTTCTGCAGTCTTGCAAAAGTCCCTTCATGAAGTCAAATCTCCTCCTCTGCCTCTAGACAAAGAACTACAAGTAATGAAATGAACACAGTAATGGTACCCCAAAATCACAGACATCCTCACTGCTAGGAGCACTTTAAATCGCATGCTTGACTGGTACCAGACCTAAACCTTTATGAGCCAGACCCACACTCAGTCTAGCACCAGGCGTGTGTCCTGTGTACAGACCATTTATTCAATATTCTAGGAAACATATTAATTGATGCAGACTTGCCATTGTTACGTATGAGCTAAGGCAAATGTTGCCTATGCACTCACTCTTAATCAGCCCCCAAAAGCATAAATTCTTGAGAGAAATTTTTGTCATAACTACCTAAGTTCAGTTCCATGTGTGAATACTTTCTAGACAGTCCCAAACAATTTTGCCTTGTACTCGTCTATAGGTCACCATTAAAAGGTCCTTAGCATTTTACTGAAACCAAAGATCAGTTTTTTTAACCCATTATATCACTCATTTGTAATGCAAATGGGATGTTTTGTATTTCTAGAGTAGACTTTGTGACCTGTCATTGCAGTCTGGCTTTCTCTTATACCAGGCACTGAGTAAATATGGAAAAATGCATGATCCCTGTTTTGAACTGCTTCTAAGCTAAGGAACTCTAAGAACCAATGGGTTTTTTTGGACTTAGGCAAGATCTGTCTCATTATTTTTCAGCTCATTTCTGTTTACTTGTTTACCTCTAACAATACTTCTTTATCATCCTCTCTCACATACTAGTTTTCCGACAAACAGATTAATAAATACTTAGGTTAATATGCCAGAAGAGTTTATAATGTGTAGCACTGGTCTTCATGTGAGATGTATCAGACTTGAGAAATATTGTAATTGCAGTGAAGACCCAAAACCTAGCTGCCTCTGGCTTGATATTCTCCAGGAGAAGGAGATGAAAGGCTTGTCTGTTTGTGTGTGGGTTTGTGGAAGAAAGTCGAGTTTCCAGGTACCTACTTCTCTTCCAAAGTAAATGTAATCCATACAGAAAAGCCTGAGTGCCTTTTTCTCCTACACAAATTTAATGTTTTCAGTTCTTGCCAATTAGATGATGCACTTGCTCGCATTCTCTCTTCTAAAATCCATGAGTGAATGTCATAAAATTTATATAAGCTTTTACTAAATTACTTTTTTAAATAAAATGTATGGGGTAAAAAGCAAGATTTCATACTAAAATTACCCAAGGTGCAAAAGAAGGAAATCTGCATTCTCCTAAAATGTCTTTGATTAAAATGTAGACTTATTTTCTTTTGAAGAAGAGAGGAATTTGATTTTGATTTTAAGCCTCCTGAAGTGCCCATGTGTGCATCTCAGCTGTAAGATATGAAAATGAAATGCAGGACAGAAGATCTAAAACAGAAAAGAATTTTAGAGCAAGATGATAATATTTCAAGAAGATATATATCCCAGCAATTTTAAAGAGAATATTTAATTTTCTATAAAAATAATTCATTGTACTTTTGCAAAACCTCAACCTGTAAAATGGCTGAACTTTATATAATGATTTAAACTATTCAGTGTTTGAGATAAGTACAGACAATTTTTTCCTCTACACATATTATGCTGGAAGTGTAAAGGAGAAAATTGCCAGGACCTATAAAGAACAAGGTTGATTTTAAGTATTTCCAAGGACTTAAATATATGTGTATATGGAAAGGAAGTGAAAAAGAAAAGAAATGGTCCTGTAAAGAGGATAACACCCGGTTCCATTTGATCAGAAAGAAGGCTAGGATTTCCTTGCCTTCACTTTTTGATAATCTCTAAGAATTATTTTTTTAGTTCATTTAGCTTGTGGATGCTAATTGTCTGATTTTATACATCACTTACTGAAGGTTTGACTTAAATAAAAGGTAAGACAAGACATCTGCTCACTATCTTTGATATTTATAAATAACTAGACACAATATAGAATGAAGTTACTAAATTAGAAGAAAAGAAAATATATGATAAGAAGGCAATGCCACTTGTTAAATTTACTCTTTTCCGCTTTTCTGGGTGATATATCACAGAAAGGTTGTCTGAGCTGTCATTGTGGCATCACTAAGAGGATGTACACAACATCTTCCATTCAAATTGCCTTTCAAATCAATCACCCTCATCAGGCTGCTATCTTCATCTGATGGCTGTAGGACAAATGTTTTGGCTTATAGGTAGGAAATGTTAGCATTTGAAAGAGCTCTGAGAAAGAAGGTTCCATGGTTAACTTTGATAAATTGTGTTAGGAAAGGGCAGCAAATAATATGATTGTTGAAATCCTTCATCCAACTGGCTTGCAATTTTTGAAATAAAAAGGCTGTTCTATACTTTCTTTTCTTTTTGTTTCCTCTGCAAACTGAGCAAAAAATGTGTCCCCAAAAAACCTAGAACAAATGCTTACTGGGTTTTCACAGGGATGTATTATTCAAAAATGCACTAAAGTGGCACACCCTTGTATTGGTTGTAGAACTGTCTTCTGAGTCCTAAATTACTTGGTTTATCTGTAAGACTGAATTTTCTCACTAGCGTGTGTGTGTGTTTGTGTATGTGTAGAAAAGCATGAGGTAAATAGCTGGGGCGGCATGAAGGTTTGTGTTATGTTCCAGTCAGATTAAACTATAAATCAGAAGCCTGAGTATTTTAGTAACACATTAAATAGTCCTATGCCCTTAGTACTGCATAATTGTGTGTTAAACAGCAGCTTCAAGTATTTTCTGTGGTATTCTCATTTTTTATACAGTAGCTTTTTAAAGGTGATAAATGATACTCAGCTTCAAATGCATTGTAAATAC
The DNA here is from genome assembly GCA_013397055.1 of Pachycephala philippinensis. NCBI lineage: Eukaryota > Metazoa > Chordata > Aves > Passeriformes > Pachycephala > Pachycephala philippinensis. Next base: position 562,586 of record VWZT01004852.1, on the reverse strand, counting down.
TGCATGTATATTACCAATATACATTTTAGAATTTTCTAATCTTGCTTTAACACATATGGTATTATCAATTACTTACAGTATTTTAATATAATGTAACATTACTTTAAAATGACATACAATTTATACTGGATGTCACTAGCCCCTAGACTACCTTGGCACATATTTATATATTTCAGCTACAATTTATCACTTTGTGAAATATACTTTGCGTAATTGAAAATAATGACACAAAACATCATCTACTCCTATACACTGGTAGTATGATATACTATCCTGATAGCTTAGTGTACTATATGAAGTCAGTCTGCACAGCCATGCCTTTGAAATATGATTTAAAACAGAATTTATAATGTCGCAGAATTACATAAAACTGTGTGAAATTGTGCAGATAATCATTTAAATCTCCCTACATGAAAAGATAATTGCTCCAGAAATTAGCTGTACCTGGGGTTCATTCATTTGGTCATGGCTAGTTTCTTATATAGTGATGATTTGATATTACAGCTAATTAAGATCAGGTCAGAGTTGCTGAAGGTCAGACATTAATGCACAGGATCATTGAAATGATAATTATAAACAGATTAGGAAGCTACGGTCTTTTATAAGGGGTTATTAGATAATTACTGTGAGAGTGTACGGCTTACTGTAATAATGGATTATCGACTACTTACAGCGTTTTAAGGGTGAGAGTATATTACTTCCTCAAGGACTAAGAGGAATAATGTTGTTGGAACTCTGTAAATAAAATTGCACCAATTGCTTTTCAATTTTCTTCTAGAGAATATGTTCCCTCATTGGAATAAACTGTATCATTTTATCTCAATGAGACTTTAAATAAGAAAGGTCTTTAATTTTTTTCCCTTTCAGAGATGAAAGAAGAAAATGAATTTTAAAAATAAATATTTTATTCTATTTTAAATATATAGCTAGGGCTGCCAGAAGCTTTACAAACAGCAATAGAATGGGAACAATAAACATTTTACAATGATTCAGGGAATAGGAAAATATTAACCTGAAACTTACTGACATAACAATTGCACACTTATTGCTATGGCTTTTATTCTAACATACCCTTTCACAAATAAAAGAAGAGCAAAATAAATAACTAAATAATAAAATAGTTATTGTCTAGCTGTAGCACACCTTGATCTACTACTGGTTGAACTCCATTTCATTTGGAGCTCTGTGCATCAGAGCATGACCTATAAATCAGTAAGGGGGAACAGGGTTTGAAAAGAGCTTCTGGAAAGACAGCATCATTTAAATACTGCAGAAGACACTCACAGACAGGTTCCAAAAGCAGCTAGTGTAAAGGAAAAGAGAAATCGTTTGTGCCACCTACAGTGACAGTGACTATGTGACCAAAAAAGTAAAACAAGCATGAGGGACACCTGTGTGGTCTCCTTTGAAAATAAGACTGTTTTTATTGTGTAGTCCCTCTATGCAGAACAAAAGAGATAACCTTTGCAGACACAGAACTTTATTCTCTTGGACAAAAATTGTCATATATAATAGCAGTGGTGAGTTGTAGATGGAAAAGGTTATATTTAGCTCAATCTTTTCCACAGAGGGAGGAACAAGACAAATGAATATGTGTCTTCCCAGGTGGGTCCCACACCCGGTTGTAGAGAAGACTGGAAAGGCTACAAGGGAGCTGAGTGGCACTGGCAATGTAGAAAGCAGACCACTTATATCTGCAGAACCCTGAAAATATTTTGGCAGCTACAATTCAATAAAACCAGCTAAAATCAAGAACAGAAAGGGGGCTTTCCTTGCCCACAATTAAGAGACGAGATCTCCACCATCTGATTCTCCTCAGATCTTTTGCCATCCATGGCAATAGGAGGTTTGTTATGCCCTATTATGCCTTAGGATATGCTGCAATACTACGCCAGTATTTCAGTACAGGAGACAGGAAAGTCCCCTCCATTTCTTGGAAAGAAGCAAGCTGGGAGGAGCTTTGAGTCATTGTTGTTTTGCCTAGGAGACAAAGGCATTCTAGACCATTCTTATGAAGACCAGAATCCAACACTTCTGCCTTAAAAAATGTCAGCCTTTGTTCGATGTGAACTGATCCCTGATCTCCACTCCTCTTGCACCCTCAAGCTCAGCCATCAAACTGAAAAAAAAGCCATTATCTTCCCAGTTTTGCTTCTAAAAATGTAAATATCATTCATTCACAGAAACGCAGAACTGTAGACTAATTGAAACATCAAGGTTGGAAGGGACCTCCATGATCCTCTAGTCCAACTGTCAACCTGGCATTACCCCACTCATCCCTAAACCATATTCCCAAATGTCAGGAATTAAACAAATAAATAAAAGGCAATAAAATAAAGGGAAGCATTAGTATTCATTTAGCATTTAGCCTCATTTTGTTATACAGGCCCAAACTTCCCCACTATCACACATACATATCAAAAATGCTCCAGATGATTCAATTTTCATTTGCATATGTTTGAGGTCAGCCTTCCCTCTATCTTTTCAATACATGGGTATAAATCTTGCAGCACTGTCTCATAAACTCAAGAGTTAGACAAATCTGTTGGGCCATATCCTCAGTCTTCTGCAGAGACTCTTGGGGCTGATTGGAGCAATAGATGAAGGAAAAGTTTACAGAATATAGTACAGGTATAAAAGAACTTCTCCTGGATTATGGAGAGCACACATCACTTCTCCCCCCTCATCTCTTCATTTAAGGGAAAGTCTGACTCATCTGTTCAATTTTAACAGAATAGCTCTTAAAACTGAAAAAGTTCTTCACTGCCTCTGTGAAGAAGATTTGCATACCTATATGTGAAAGAATGTGGCGCGTTAAGGCCTCAAGGACAACATCCCACAATGTTTTTTACACCAAAGGTTAGTGTTTCTGTAACAGAATAGCTATATTTATTATATTTAATAGTGAACAATGAATACTGATGTCCCACTGCCTTTGAATGTTGTGGCACAATGAATATGTTACACATTTTCTTACTACACAATATGTCTACTTCTCATCTGAAAGTTATTTTAAGCCTCCACTAAATTTCTGTAATTGTTGAAAGTGGCGACATACTGACTTTTTCCCCCTAGTTACCTGCTGAAACACTTTTTAACTTACAGACTGTCATTTGCCTACTGTATATGAATTGATTGTAGGTGCTGAATTGTGATGGATATTCACGTGATAATAGCAAAAATCCATGTTATTTTTAATTAGATTTTTTTTGTATAATTCTATAGCTATGTTTAAACCGCTCCAGTGTAAAATTCTGACTTTTCTTTAAAGGAATGAATCAGAAAAAAACAGATATCTGATCTTTATCATGTTGATTTTTTCAGGCATTATTACAAACATGTTTTAAAACAAAAGCACTTTACCTTAAAGGAGGAATCTAATTATAGTAGATATGTTAGATGAAGCCTTCTGTGTGTGAGTCACAGGAGTTTAATTGAAGAGAGACTTTTGTTTGTTGCTATTCAATCACTGAGTCTACACTTTGTACAATGGAGGTGTTGAAAGATTTACACAATCATAATGTTATACCATCTCTTTGTTCAGCTTTTGTGGAAGAAAATTACATACATCTCAACAGTTCTCGGAAGATTAAATCTGCAGTTTAAATTTGCTATTTGAACCCTGTATTCAAAACAGCATTCCACAATTAGTAAGCCATGCTGTGTGGCCTGGGGTTAAACTAAGCAGGAGACAAGGGTGAGGGGAGCCCAGGACCAGTGTTTTCTGGTAAGGTGTGTAAATAATGGTGCTTTGATATTGCAGTTCTCAGCCTACACAGGGCTCATTCATATGTGTCCGTTTTTGACAGTTATGCAGGTCGGAAAAGATTCCTTTCCGTGGGTGAATAGTGGCAGCACTTAGGAACAGCATTACTGCCTGTCAAAGAGAAGAAAATCCTGGATGTTAGGATCTTCCCTGTCTTTCTTGCTTTGCATGAATGATACTAAGATGGCCATGGAGAGATAGAAAAACAACTCTTTTAGAAGCTTAAAAAAAAAAAAAAAAAAAAAAAAAAAAAAAAAAATTGCTGAACATTCACCACAACTTGCAGGCCCTAAAATACTGTTGACCACATGTCAGTTTTATCTGTTTCTAGTCAGTGAAGGCTGAAGTGCACTTTTCCTGAGACATGTGCAAAGTGGGGTGGAGGAAGAGGAGGGGAGAAGCAAGCGCAGAGGGGCACATACAGACAGTGAAACCTTAAAACATGTTCAGGAACTGCAGATTACATTGACTGTGTCTTGAGGGTCTCACAAGATCTAACGAAAATTTCAGAAAAATAATGCACTTAATGTACTTAGGATGGGTGCACAGACAACACTTTATTTTTACTCTGATATTTATTTCTATCAATAAGGTCATTACATGATACCGTGTCTTTAATAAATAGTGCATACATGGTTTAGATACTTATTTGTAGCTAGGAACTACTGATATATGTATTTGAATGGGGTTTTTGTTATGCTGAAGTAATTTTTCCATCCCAGCAATAGTAAAACACTTACAAGTAATCCTAAAGACACAGTCTATGCATGAGTTTGTGATTAAGTACATGTGTGTTAATATGTGTATTAAAAAAAAATATATATATAAACTGCATATATGTAGAATGTTTTTCTGAGTATTAGAAGGTGAGAGAGAGATTAGAGTCTGAGAATAAGTAATGATAGGCAATTTCTCTCTGCCCACAGCTTCACCAGGAAGCAATTCCAAAGCAATGACTTTGCACACTCCTTTTTTTTTTTTTGCTGTAGGATAATGTAAGTCACAGGTGGGTTTAAGGCTCACGTTGAAAAGGTTTATCTTTTCTCCTTGAGACCCAACAGGATACTTGCACCCACTAGCTATGGTACTACAACAAATAATATTGACACTTCAAAGCCTTCAATACACATGAGTAAAACCCTCAAGAAATAAAATTTCAAATGAATCTCTTTTTGGAATTTTTCTTTGATTTCTTCATCTTTTTTTTTTTTTTTATTATTA
>VWZT01004852.1:505621-557588 GCA_013397055.1 Pachycephala philippinensis | reverse complement strand
CACAAACATTTCCACTGCATGAGGCTGAGATTTTCATAAAGTACTGTGTTGGAAATTGCAGTAGGGATGAATGAACAGAAACTGAGAGCTAGGACAAGAATTGGAGAAAAAACGTGAAAAGGAACAAGAAAGAAGATATAGGGAAGAAATTAGAACAAAAAAGAAGATATAGGGAATGAAATAAAGGGCTGGAAATGCAAAATAAAAAAAAAATCTTGGGAAGTGCAGAACAATGTACTGAAGTTAGGCAACAACATGAACTTGTAAATATCTTTCGGTAATCTACAGCTTTATACTGTTTTTTGGGAGCAGTGTAACCTAGCAAACCAAATGTTATCTGTCTTCATACCACCCCTCATTCATCCAGCCTTTCTCTGACAACAGAAGCCCCATCACACCACCCACCATGCTGGCATATTGTACCTTTGCTCAAGACATCAATTGTGTTCCTCCTAATTTTTTTTATATTTTTCCTCCATTTTAGAAATGTTATCTTGCCAAAACAGTCACCATATTTTTGTTAGCATGAATGTAAATTGCATCCATTTTAGAATCTATCAACAGTATTCATACTCAAAAAGGAAAATGAAAAGAACTTTTTTTTCAAAATTATTATTTTTGAGAAACGTACATTAATTCACTATTAAAATGATTAAGCATTTCTAGGTTGATGTAAAAATGAAACAACAATTATTTTAATTCATGCCATCTCCATTATTTTTTGAGAAGCTAGGGTTTTCAGTTTTCAAGATACAAGGAGGATGGGAAATTTTTGAAACTAAGAAACTCTCAGAGGATGAATTTTTTTTCTGGTTACCCCTTAAGTCAGCAAGTCCAGAGAAAACAAAATACGTAACCATAGTCCAAAGGATAGATAATAAATTCTGGATAAAATCTTGATTGTGCCAAGGCATTGTGAGATGAAGATCCTAGCACGAGCTCTGTTGAAAAAATAAAGGGGGTAGCATGATCTCTTTTCAAAGAGAAAGAACAACAATGTTTCCCTTCTCTTATCCAACCTTGCTTTTCTGTTGAAAGACAGAAATGAATTAGATCCCCTACTTCTTTGATTTTTAGTAGAACCAAGTAACAACCTTCAGGTTTTTTAGTTTAAGATTTTGTCCTCCTTAGTCTCTGGCCTAATCTTCAGCAATAATGGGAAATGGAAAAACATTGGTAAAATATTGTATTATTAAGTCTGTGGCAAACAGGCATATCTGCATACTCCAGAAAGTGGTGTAAGGATCTTCAGAGTCCAGTCCATGCTTTGGTATCTCCCTGCTCTAAAAGCTGAAGCACAAGAGATTTAGAAATAGTCAAGCCTCAGTGCTGTTCAAAATTTACATCTAAGGAGGACTTATACTTGCCTTAATGACATTATAAAAAGTGAGAGAAGAGTACAAAAGAAAAATCCTGCCCTCATAAAGAAGTTCCATTCTCTCAAATTCTATAGTTTGCCAGGCTGAGACTTCAAGTGGGGAAGACAGAAAGGTACTTCTGCACTATGTGGTGGTAGGTAACTGGGAGTTACAATGAGACCAGGGAGAAATACCCTGATGTAAGGATGATCTAGAGGAGAGGTGTGTTCAGAGAGTTTATGGATCACTAGATTCCTCAAGTGCAAATTTTGTATCTGGAGGTGATAGATGTAGTCTTCACTTGCCTCCCTAGTCAATTCCCAAACATTTTTTTGGTGCATACCTATACCAACCAGTAGTTGCTGTTGTTGCAGCCATTTGTTTCATGATTATGGTATGCTCACCAAGAAGATGGGAGAATTGATTGGAGTTCTGCCCTGCGTTGGGAGAGTCTCAGCTAGGATCTTGCAGACTTGCATTTGCAGAATTTTTAATAACTCCTTGTGACTCCATTACAACTCCCGGAGAAGAAAGGCTTGGTGAAACAGAGATGTAAGGAATTGTAGTGCTGATTTTTAATTTCATTAAAATGCTACAAAATGTTTATTCTTTCTCTTAGTATAGAAATGAAATTTAATATTTCTGAAGACGATCAGAACTTCTTTTACATTTCTTCCAATTCCACTGGCTTTGTAGCAGAAAATTGCCTTTATAAATTGAATGAACTGAAGCAAATATACGGTGAATGAAAATAAATACAGAGAAACCCAGTTTCTGGTTTGAGTTTGTTTTTTTATTTTTATTTTTTAATTATTAGACCTACAATGACTTTCAGAATGTGGTTTAACTTACTTCTTACATAGATATATGATTTTTTTTTAAAGAATTTTTTTNAAAATTGCCTTTATAAATTGAATGAACTGAAGCAAATATACGGTGAATGAAAATAAATACAGAGAAACCCAGTTTCTGGTTTGAGTTTGTTTTTTTATTTTTATTTTTTAATTATTAGACCTACAATGACTTTCAGAATGTGGTTTAACTTACTTCTTACATAGATATATGATTTTTTTTTAAAGAATTTTTTTAAAAAAATATTATGCCTTCTCTCATTTAATGTAGATGTTTTTTGTTTGTCTGTTTCTGACTAGTCTCATGTCTCTGTAGAAAACCTAAGAGCATATAAAAACTGCAAATTATTGTGATAAGTTTCACTCTTTTTACTTCCAAAGGCAATAAAGCTATGTTTTTGAACAATCATCACACACAAATTCTCAGTTTCCCTGAGACGGAATTCATTATTGTAAAGTCATTCACTAGTGCATGAGAATTTTTTTTCCTTTATTTAAACCCTTAGAAGATGCTATATTTTCACATCTTGATCTTCAGCAGTTACAAAACATCTTCAAATATGTTTATAAGTAAATTCTGTGTCTTTCTAGAAATGTATTGGTATTTTGATGAAAATAAGAGATTGATTCTCCTTCCTTGGCTTGACTAAGTCAGTGCTCACTGCTCAGTGTAACAAATCTTAAGGTTAACCTCTACAGAAGTCAATCAATACATCTTTATTATTCTGTGTATGTGTGTAAAACATCAAAGACTAACTGACAAGAGACAGCTAATATTTCATTTCTAGGACAAGAACCTGTGAAACCTTACTGTATGGTTAATGGCTGAATCTTAAATAATTTTAATCTCTTCTCATATTTCAGTGTCTGAAGAGCTCAAAAAGTTGAAGTACGTATATGAAGCAAAACAGAAAAGAATGTGAGTGCAGGAAAAACTAAATACAGAAAAATATGGGTAAATTTATGGAACTATTATAACCATCTTTCACTAGGCGTATCTTTGTTATATGTCTGCCTTTTGTGAGCATGAGCTTCTAGGCAACATTTATATTATTTAGGCTGGTTGATTTTCCTATTTGATGAAATGTACACTTCAGAAACATGTCTAGTTGGTTCAGAAGAAGAAGTCAGTCTTAAAAGCATGCATTCAATTCCCATAGTATATTGTACATGTACATATAGTTGAAAGAACAGCTTTCTAAATGCATGAAATGATGCTGACAAATTTTGCCACTTCAAATGGGAAATAAATGAAAAATCTTGTGTAAAAAAATGTACACCATCTATGTTAGTTTGGTATGTCATTATGGTCAGTGTATGTCATATGATTTCATAAGACAGTTACTCTATAAAGAAGTTGGTTTGATAGGAATGTTATCACATTATAAAAACGAAAGAGTTTTTAAAAAATTATATTTAAGTATCTACAGAGCAGTTATCTAGTATTTTCCCTGATTCCCTTTTCAAACTTTATGTAAACATTCAAAATAAGATTGTTCAACTATTTTTATTATAGGAAACTAAAGCGAAAATAATTAATAAATACCCCTCCATGTTCTTAAAGGTTAAGAATATTGTAAACACAACATCGGCTCTTTTGTTGTTACCTGTTCCTACAAAGACTTCTGACATTACCCTTTAATGTTTGCATTATATAACATCTAAAGTCAAATCACTTTGAGTCTTTAGCAGGATGAAGCACCTGGCCTAGTTCTATATCCAGTGTTTACACACCTCTCTAATTAGGTGCCATGAAAATATATTGTGGTTGTATACCAAATGGTGCAGGAGATATATTTATATCTATCAGTTAATATATTCCAAAATGTCTCAAACTCATGACGAGCATCTGTCTCAGACAAGGGAGGCTCACTACTTACACAGAACTAAGTGTGATCCAAACTGCTCATGATCCTCCTATCTGTCACTCATGTTTGAGGTGCTTGAGGGGAAAGCGGGGCAAGAAGGGCGAAAATCTCCAAAGATTGAGAAAACAGGATTGCTTAAAATAAATAAATTTGCAGTCGGTGTTTTGAAGTAGTAGCTGCCCATTAAGTAAAGAGACATTTTACTACAGAGTTTTCTGTCTAAGCCAGGTAAAATCATAAGTTTAAGAGAAATTGTGGTGGCCTAACCTTGGCTAACAGCAAAACTCCCATCCATTTGCTCTCTCTCACTCCCACTCCAGTGGGGTGGGACAGCGAGAAAAAAAGAAGAATGTGAGTGAGAAAGAAAGCTCATATGTCAAGGTAAAGAAGGGCTATTGTTTCTCAGTTACTCTCACAGGCAAAACAGACTTGACACAGAGAAAGTGCATGTATTGACAATTAAAATTAATATTTTTGGTAGCAAAATACAAACAAAATGAAAGATACAAACATTAAAATATCATCTTTCCCGTTTCCTTTTTCAGAGTCAACTTCAAACCTTCAGTCCAGACTCCCTTACCCTCCACAGACCTGCCCCGAGCTGCACAAGGGAATTGAGGTTGTAGTTAGCACCTAAGAGTTTTTTCTTCTGCTCGTTCCTCTTCATGCTTTTCCTTGGCTCCAGAATCTGCTATCCACAAACCACGGCTCCTGGCAGGAATATCCACCTGCCCCAGGGCAGGTTCTTCACAGTCTGCAATGAACAGGGTGCTGCCATCGGGCATCTCCTTCTCCTCTTCCTTCTTCTTTCATCTGGGTTTTCCTGCTGCTGCTTCTCACTCTTTTTGTGTCTGTGTTCTTCCCTCTGTATCCAGGATCTTTTGTCCTTTCTTAAATACACTTTCACAGTGTAGCTGTGGGGCTCAGCTGTGCCCTATAGTGGGTCTGCTGGAGCCAACCAGAACAGGCTGGAAGCATCTGTGTCCAGCACTGGGCAGCCCCTGACCTCTTCTCACAGAGGGTGCCCTTGTAACAGAGATCCAGATACCCATCCAACCTTGTTTTGTAGTAAATATGGCAAACCAGAGCAGAATCTTGCAGCTGAAAAATTTGCTAGTGCCAGCAAGGTATGCCCTGATTCCGAGAGAAGCATCATTGGCTGTGAGTAATTTTTTTCAGAGTGCCTGTCAGCAGACAATGAATGCAGCATTCATTTTGAGCAACTGGATCCCTAAAACATGATCATTAGATGAAAAGAAGCTCACACAAGATCTACCAGCTCTAGTTATTGTCAGAGGAATGGAAACTGACAAAAAAATTCTTGAAAGGGACTCCAAAAGTGATCTAGGCAACTACAGGTCTAGAAAATGGAGAAATAGACGTGACAAAGTTTCCCAAGACCTTGTGACACTGAATGACAGTGGTAAAATTATAAAAGAAATGCTGATAAACGATCAGTAAATTATATGAGGAAGTATAAGCCTAGATGTATACACAGAGTGAGTGACCTGAAATTACTACCATTGAAGAAGAATCTCAGAATTATTGCTTTAAAGTGTTAGTACTTCAAAACCATCAGTTTAATGTTCAGTTCATCTGACAAATAGATGCTGAAAATGTGAGGGATTATTAGAAACAGAAGAGAAAACACATGAAACCACAGTGTGAATCTAGTGATCTCACTTTTTAAAATATTGCATCCAGATCCAGTCTAGTTCTAGACACCATATCACAGAGCAAAAGGAAACCATCAATGCTTTATGACAGGAAGGATGATTCTGTGAATGCTGGATGCCTCAGTTTTTGAAGGGAGGACATACAGAAGGAACGTTAGGCGAGGTATGCTTAGCCATCTACAAAAGAGCCATGTAGAAGACAAGCTAGGATTTTTGTGTGTATTTTATTTGCTTTTTGTTTACAAATTTGCATTTAAAATTCTAATCTTAAGTTTTGTTTAATGCATTTCTTCTCTCTTTTTTAAATTCATTCTTGTGGAAAAAAAGAATAATTGAGATATTTGAAAACTTAAGACCTATTATGCCTTTTGAGATTCTAAATCAAAATAAAATGGTTTGTTAAACCATTCTTGAAGAACCAGAGTCTCAAGACTGGGCCTCATAAAGGTCTTCTGCAACAATGAGAGACACTTTAGGAAAAAGGGGTTGGAGATAATTTAAGGAACCTGAAGTTGCACAAGTCTATGGGATCTGATGAGCTACATTGCTGGGTCCTGAGGGAACCAGTAGATGAAGAGTTTAAGTCACTGTCCACGCTTGAAAAGTTGTGTCAGTCTGGTGAAGATCTCACTGACTAGAGAAATGGAAACATAACCCCCATTGATAAAAAGGGAAATAAGGAAGTCCAGGTGCCCTACAGGTCAGTCAGTCTTACCTCTCTGCTCAACAAGATCATGGAGCACATCTTCCTGGAAATTATGCCAAGGCATGTTAAATAAGGAGGTGAGTGGTGACAGTCAACATGGCTTCACTAGGATCATTGTGCCTGGCAAATTTGGTGACCTTCTATGATGGAATTAGAACACTGGTGGATAAGGGAAGAGCAACTAACATCACCTACGTGGACTTGTGCATCCTTGACATCCTTGTTTCTAAACTGGACAGACATGGATTTGATAGCCAGGCCACTCAGTGAATAAAGAGTTGGCTGGATGATCGTACTCATTGCAGTCAATGGCTCGCTGTCCAAGGGGATTCCAGTGATGAGTGGTGTCCTCAGGGATTAGTATTGAGACTAGTGCTCTTTTACATTTTTGTTGGTGACAAGGACAGTGGGATTGAGGGCAATCTCAGCAAGTTTCCTGACAACACCAGGCTGTTGACACGCTGTGGGGAAGGGATGCCATCCAGAGGGACCTTGACAGGCTTGAGAGGTGGACCTGTGTGAACCTAATGAAGTTCAACAAGGCCAAGTGAAAGGTCCTGCACCTGGGTAGGGGCAATTCCAAGCACAAATAGAGGCTGTGCAGAAAATGGATTGAGAGCAGCCCTGCGGAGATGGACTAGGGCGTGCTAGTACTCAAGCAGCTCCATATGAAGCTTGAAGCCCAAAACCATACCCTGGGCTTCATCAAAAGAAGCATGGCCAGCAATGCCAAACCTGGCAAAGAAACACCTCTTCTGAAGCACAAGAAAATCTGGCTACCTGGAAAAAACAAGCAGGACAGGTAGGGCTCGAAGGCAAGCACGGCCTATGCCCAGGCCCCGGGCCGTGGCTGAGGCCCGGGCCGGGCCGCGGAGGCGCTGCAGTCTCGGCGCTGGGCAGTAGAGGGCACTGCCCCGTTGTGCTGCCGTGAGGGAGCGGGGCTCTCCCGGCGCCTGGGCTGCCCGGCCCTGGGGCCATGCTGGCGTGCTCGCTCCCCGCTCTCCACAGCCCTCAGAACGCCACGAGTTGGTGCACACCTCCATGGGGCAGGAAAAATCGGTAATAAGGAAACCCCTCTGCCTCCGACATCAGTACGTATTGCTTATGCACCTTCAACCTGTGCCTACAATCTGTCTGCTGTAGCACTTGGATCAGCGTTGGAAAACAACGAACTGGTAATTTGCAACAGAGCTTTTTGAGGAATGAGTGTTGCTGCTTTTACATTGTCTTGGAGCAGAAACCAGCATGTACTCTGTGCTCACTCCTTGCAGGTGTTAAATATTGTTTCATTGATGTTCATTTTTTTTCCCCACCCTTGGTCTAAAGGCCTCACCTTAGCAGAATGCTTTAAGCTTTGTGAACACAGACCTGGTCTCAGAAACTTGCAAGGAAGCTAATTCTCCCATGCAATCTTGAAAGCTAAAATGGTCATAGAACATGGCATATGACATGATTACAATAACACCAGATATTAGGGAGGACTTACTGCCTGAATCAGACCTATTGTCACTCTTGCAACTTGACTGGAATTAGAAAAGTTTGGTGTTTAGAACAGAGGCTGAGAAAATTGGCAGTGATTCGATATTTGTAAAGCTATAGGGTTGAGAAACTATCAAAATACAAGGAAAACTATGCTGTTGATGAAAATCTACACAAAACCTGAAAATTACTATGATCCTACAAGAGAAATGCAAACTTTGGGGAAAGGATTGACATAATCTTCTGCCATTATCATGGATCCCAATATAAAATATGTGATTTGGCCAGGAGAATGGTTCTGTTTTGAACATGAATAGTTGTAGTCATGCACTGTTAATGATTTTGTTACACTGGTGAAAAAAGCCCCAAAGCAATCTCCCAAAATCCCACATGTGCGCACCAAATCAGGCTATTGAAGCAATATGTGATAGCGTCTCTTTATTTGCTATATCTGTCCTGTAGAGACAGCATGCCTGCATTTATTTCTCTGTAAAGATCATGGATTTCTGCAGGGTTTTGTGTGAGAACAAAGATCTTATAGAATAAGCAATCCAACAAGTGTAAAAAATACTGTATGTGTATGTAGTTTGGACACAGTACTTTTGATTCTCAAGAGGCAGGCTGGACTCCAGAATTGCCTAGATGACATTACTGCACTTGGAAAGGTGGCTGGAGGTCATGAGAAGCATATACAAGCATCAGTTAGACTAGGCTGAAACAAAATGTCCAAATATCTCTATAAAGAAACAGGCATACCTTCCTTGAAGGGTAAGAAGAGCAGAGAACACTGTTTCAAACAAACAAAGAACTTGGTCTAAGTAATTTATTTGCAATTAAATTCATATCATGAATACCCTTGAAGATTCGGGGTGATCTAATTGTGGCCTTCCCGTCCCTGAAGGGAGCCTACAAGAAACATATATAGAAAGAGACTATTTACAAAACTATGTAGCGACAGGACAAGGGGGAATGGTTTCAAACTGAAGGAGAAGAGGTTTGTATTAGCTATTAGAAATAAATTCTTTACACTGAGGTTGGTGAGGCACTGGAACAGGTTCCCCAGAGACACTGTGGAGATCTCATCCCTGAAGGTGTTCAAGGCCAAGCTGGGTGGGGCTCTGAGCAACCTGGTCTAGTGGAAGGTGTCCCTGTCCACGGAAAGGGGTTTGGAAGTAAATGATCATTAAAGTCCCTTCCAACTTAAGACATTCTATGATTCTATGTATTTCATACAATTTCATTGTATTTGATGTCCTGGTTGGAAACTGTATTCAAATTACACTCACTTGGAGTTGCTATGAGCAGGACACACATACCCGTCCTAGACTGCTGTCAGCTAATTCCTGAGAAAGAAGAAAGAAATCTTTGAACATAATCATGCAAGATCGTACATTCTTTGGTTCTGTGTTAACTATACCTGTGATGACTGAAGGCTAATATTTCTAAATAATTTTTTACCAGTAATCATAACCATTCTATGAGGATCATTATGTTTATTTTCCAGAGAAATACTTCCAAAAAAAAAAAAAAAAAAGAAAAAAGAAGTATTGAGAGAAGAATAAGCACAAGAAAGTGCTTATTTGCATACTGGCTACACAAAAACGAAGATCCTGCTGTGGAAGACACAGATTCAAAAGAACCGTAGATTACTTGGTGACAGTATGAGAAAACAAGGACTCAAAGGGTGGGGATCTGAATTATCACAGAGCTGCTGAGATTCCTTCTGTTCTCATATGACAAGAGTTATACAAAAGACCACTTTGAGTGCTTGTTCTTCATTAGATACTTCACCAAAAGATTGAAAAACAAGGACAATTATTGCATTAATAGAATTTTAAAGCCTAACATGTATAAACTATCATAAAACAGGTGAAGCCCTTGCAGTGATATACTTAAAAATACTGAAAAGCCTGGCATAAGGTTCACTCTTCCATATAAGATTTGTCAGAAAAGCTATGAACTAGATATGTGGGATGACATACCCATTTGCTGTGCTGAAGAGAATAGATGAGAAAATATCATGCAGCCTAATGAAATGTTGGATCAAAAATCTGACCTAAAGATAGGCATTGGTTATCGCCATAGGATATTTAGATTTAAGGCACTCTAAACTCTTGTGTTACTTCCTTGTGGCCATTTGGCATGCACAATACCATGAAGTGATAAAACAACCCACTTTCTCTTAGATTCATCAAACCTTACAACATTTAGTGTCAATCCATTTGACAGGACACCTGATTCTCCTGATTTAAACACTATGATAATGACTTCGAAACAGGTCAG
Source organism: Pachycephala philippinensis (assembly GCA_013397055.1). Classification (NCBI taxonomy): domain Eukaryota; kingdom Metazoa; phylum Chordata; class Aves; order Passeriformes; genus Pachycephala; species Pachycephala philippinensis. The sequence goes on along the minus strand of VWZT01004852.1, from coordinate 547,367 downwards.
AAGTAGCTTTCATATCTATGTGCTGATTTAGGTTTTTCAGAGAGAGTGCACACACCATTTTATCTGCGTACTATCTTCAAGCTAGCTGAAGTGTGGAATATGTCAGTATTTGAAACAGTTTACACACAAATAATCTGAAAGGAAAAACTTTACAACAGACTTTTCTCCATTTGGCATCTTCTGAGTTGCTGTTTCGAGCAAAGGTCTAATTGAACTCTACTAGACTGTTGGTTTTACTAGACCTTTGCTCGAAACAGCAATTCAGAAGATGCCAAATGAATTTCTATATGGAAAGAGATGTGTTAAATATTGCTAGGTTATGGATGCCTAAGGCTAGAACATGAGTCCAGATGGCTGAAGTTCAACAGATGCCACAGAACTACAGAACTTGCATAAATATGTGATGTCAAGTGTGGGAAATTAGAGTGACGTTTTTCTGTGCAAGTGTGAAAGCCTAAGTATTTTACCAAAAAAGAAAAGTTCCCATTTTTTTACAGTTGCATTAGAAAAGAAAAAGAAGACCATGTTCTGTTTCTATCCTATCTATCAGATATCTATGGAATTTTTCTTGCAGGTACTTGCAAAAAAGTTCAGAATATCTATTATAAAATATCAAAGATATAGGCTTTGTTATCACTGATCTAATGGGTTTCTGAAGATTGATGTCATAATTAGAAACATACCATAAAGGCTACATAGTCATATTCAACTCTCAAAATACAATACAGGACTGCTGAGACATAAGGTTTCACAGTAATATTCTCTTCTGTAGAGAATGAATGAAAATCAGCATGCTTGCCCTATGAGAAAATTCATGCCAAAGATTTGAGGCCTCCGGATGTATCTGGTGGCACAGTGTGAAATAAAAAGATAAATGTCACTTGCATTTAGTGGCACCACTTCCCAGAAATAGATGTTGGGCATTTGTAATGAGAAACAATGGTCACATGTGATGGTGGTATCTTGACACATTGGTCCAGTGGTCGTATCACATCCTCAACGCACACAGACACACTTGGCATCCAAATTCCATGAGGGAGAAATTGCAAGAGTCTCTGGGAGCCCCAGACAGAGAGCCAGGGCAGGTGAACCCAGCTGAGCCATAGGATGCATCACGTCACAACGAGAGCTACTGGACCCTTTACAGCAGCAGTGCTGATGTCTGAAGGTGCCTCAGAATGATTCAATATTGTTTTGTGGGTAACAGTTTGCACCTTTTTAGCTAAACAAAGCACAATATATGATTCTTTTATTGAAACAATCACCTCTATTAACATAATAGAAATATTATTTGGAGAGCTTATGTTTGAGAGGCTCAGGTGGGATGCCTTGCAATGAAGAGTCAGATGCTCATTAACTTCAGCATTTAGCACTGCGAGAATATTCCTAGGCTCTGGCTATTGCGTGACACACATTGCCCAATAGAACTCTATTTTAGTTCTTTCACCAGAGTATTTTTCAGTGTACTAAGTCTATACCTTGATGAAAATGAAACACTACCACCTTTTTTTTTCTTTGTAATGTTTTACATTTTTTTCCTTATGAAGTTTGTGCATTTCTGTCTCAAAAATCCAGTAATTTCTTTTGCTGATAATCTTCTTCAGGAACATCTCCAACTTCTCTAAAATTTCCTCTGTCCATTTGAGACCCTGCTTTTTTCATCTTTAGTGCCTTTAGTGTCTAGTTATAATTCTAAACTAAATATTCTAAAAATTAAGTGGTGAGAGATGATGAAAAAAAACTTAATATCCAAAGTAATCTGATCAAAAATTTTTTGTTATACAGGCAAGATATATGAAAAATATTTTTCAATGTCTTTATAGAAAAGAATGAAAATGCAGCTATAATGATGTAAATAATACCTCACCTGCCTTCTATAAAGCAGGTTTCATCGGTGATGCTGGATTTGTACTTTAGGCAGTAGCCACTACATTTGGAATCAATGATTACATATCTTGACTTTTGCCATTACTTATAATAAAACAAATATGTATGGATTTTTATTTTTTTTTACCGCGAACACTTTACAGGACATGAGTTAAACATATGTGCGGCTCCAGACTGCATGAGCATAATCCAAGCGTAAAACAGCACATTATCTCTGAAGTCTCACATGTCCTTTCTTTAAACTTTCCAGTTGGGTCTGAAAAACCTTGCTAAAAAAGAACTTTTGTATACAAGTAATTGGAAGAAAGATGAGGATGTTTTTTTCTGACCTTGACATAATTTAAAAATATTTTTAAAAATACAGGAAATCATGAGGGCAGAACATAACACTGTAGATCATGTGTTTTGGTAAAAATGAAGACCCTTTGATGTTAGTAAAAAAAGAATCACAGTTGTGGAGAAGTAGGCCCTCTAGCTGACAAAAAATAATGTCTGACTAGAACTTTTCAGAATTCAGTTATTTTAATGAAAAAAAGAAAAGGATGAGACTGTTGTTTGAAAAATAGAGAAGATGATTGCTTTTTCTTTCTCTTCTTTGTGTGTCTGTCCCCCTGACCAAGAAGGCTGTTCTTCAGTGTTTGCTTTCTCTTTTTTAGAATTGTAATTGGATATATATTTGTAAGTCATGGAGGTTTATGTTGCATGCATTTGTTCTATGGCTAATTGTTTTGCTTAGATTCTGTAATATTTTTTTCCCAAGGCTGAATTCTCCTTCTTACTTTTCTACTGTGTTTTAATATTAACTGAAGCAATTTATGAGAATACTTTTCTAAATATGTATGGCAAGTCAAACAGCTGCTAAGAGTGGGACAGCCAAGAAACCTGTATAGAGAAGAGCCAGCATCCATTATTTTTCTTGGTGGAATGTTTCTTGGGGTTCTGTGATGCTTTCAGTACCTCTGAAAATCTGAAGAATTTAGAATTTTGTCAGATGTCAAGGCTTCTGACTTCACAGTAAGGGAAACAGACAATTGCTTAAAAAAATGCCGTGATTGTCAAATGATCTGGTAGAAAATGAAAATGTATTAATTTCTCCAAATTCATCTAACAAATATGCTAGTTTAAACAACTTCCATAAAACTGTTCTATCTAAAGTGGCAGTTATTAAAAAGACAGAGCCAGGCTCTTCTCATGCATGCAGAGCAAAAATGAGGCAAAAGTCATAAGCTGAAGCAAGGAAAATACTGCCTACATAATATGAGGAATAAAAAATTCACAATGAAGGTAGTTAAGCAGTGGGAAGACACTTTTCTAAACCTGATTTGAAAAGACTATGAGCAACATTATCTAACTCTGAAGTTAAGCTTCCTAGATGATCTTCAGAGGCCTCTTCCAACCTTTTCTATGACATGTGTATATATATGCATACATATATAAACGTGTGTGTGTGTATGTAAGTATTCTATATAATATCTAATACAATATATTTTTTGCTGAAAATCCCAATAAGGAAAAGAAAAAAATAGCATCTTCTGTCCAGAGTCTTTCAAACTGCTAACTCAAAGAAAACCCTAAGGGAAACAGATATCCATTCAAGAGATCAAAGGCATGAAGAAGCTATTGGGACATTTCAGAACTATATCCACATCCATGAAGAAAAACATCCTTTCAATTGTTTTCTCTCAGTAATTGCTATTTTTTAAGGAATCATATAAAAAAAATAAACATTTTTTGTATTTATAGAAAAAGAAAAGCAGATTTACAGCAACAAAGACAGTCTGTCCTACCTTCTAGCCAAAACTAAGTAATCTATCCTTCCTTTTTCTAATACTAAAGTGTATTTAGCTGAATTATTCTGGAGTGTAAATTCATTTTGTCAATTCAGAAGATTTCTAATCTGCATCTTAATATTCAAAAATAAATTCCCTTTCCTATTTAATTCAACTGTCCCAAATAAAAAAAATGTTAGAAATGTTTTTGTGTTTAATCAAGTTGGAAGCTTGAACTTTTGTCTCAAAACTGTGCTTTAGAGTTAAGAAGATCAAAGTTCTGCAATTCATGCCATGAAACCTTTTCTTCCGTTATTTTTAATTGCAGAGAAATTTTTGCATTGAGGAGAAATTTGTTAGGAGGTGCTCTGGCTGAATGTCAGGTTTACTGGGAGTGCAGCATTACTGCAAGAAAGTTTTAAAGCAGGCTTTCTGACTGGATGAATGGATGATTGCCTGTTCTGCAGTTGCCTTATTGAAACCTGCTAGTCACACAATCTTACTCCTAGAAGGAATAAAAATACCATAATTCAAAACTATAGAAAAGATTAATTTACAGGCACTTAAGACGGACTGTTGAACAAAAGGTCCTGTGTAGTCTTACACACATGCAAGTAGTATATAATTCTGCACCTCTTACAAGAGTAATGCCTCATTACCCGAGTCATACCCTGGGTGAAGACCACCTGAACGATGTTAGATTCAGGCAACACAGAGGTGGAAAGAGGAAAATATTTAGTAATATAAATCACAACTAAGGCCATCTGTCCTGCAATTGTCAAGGCAATAGACCGCCTCAGGCTCCTCCTGGGCTCTTCATCACTACCAGCTACCTGAATAGTAACAGCTGCTGCACTTTCTTTCATCTGTGGATAGTGAGGAGGCAGTATTCCAGCTTGTCAGCTGCTAGTGTGCCCACAGTGAGCCATATATTTTTTATCTTTTGAATCAGGCTATTACAGTAACACACTTCACATGGGAATACGTTCCTATATATAGAAAAATTTCCAATGTCTTAACATTTAAATACAGTCGATGCACTTCAACAAGCAACTTTTTTTCTTTGATTAAACACTGACTGTTCCTCAGTTATCAAATCAAATTTGAGATCTTAGTTCTTGGTCTTCAAAGCTCTCGAGAGAGCGGATAAATTTAGAAATATAAACATTATAATCATAATAGGCTGGAAGGGTGCATTAAGAGAACATCTAATCCATCTTTCCTGCCAGAAGGCATAATCAACAAGGCAAATATCACCTCAGGTATATATTGGTCCAAGTTATTTTTATATATCTCCAAAGGAGAAGTTTCACAGACTCCCCAGACAATCTGTTCCCATGCTTTGCTAACTTTGATCACTATAAAAAAAAATTCATATTAGTAACCTAAATCTTCTCTGTTGCAATTGAAACCCATTATTTCCTGTTCTATCCAACTTGAACGTGGAAAACAGATTTTTCTTTTCCATCCTGCAGCAGCTTTTGCATAGTTGAATACTTTCATGCCTATCTTCAATCTTCTTTTTAGGTTAAACAACCCTAACTCATCAAGTCTTTCCACAAACCTTCTCATCAATCTCAGTGCTGTCTTTCAGACTCTTTTCAATTGGTTTAAAACTGAACAGAGTGATGCAAATAAAACTTTATATTAACTTCTGAATAGATGAAATAAAAAGGCTAAAATATTAAAAAATACACACAAAGAAAATTGTCTTTTCAGCTTAATTCTGATTGGTTATTTGTAAGGTATTACTTTCAAAAAGCAGATGAAAATGTATTATGAAAGTTGAGATACCGAGTAATAAGAACATGAAAAACATGGAAGGACATATGAGATGAAATATACTGAAAGACATTACAAAAAAAAAATTCCATCTGCTTCTGAAGTGTTTAATGAAAGGGCAAAATAAGAGATGGCACAAATAGGTATCAACCTAAGAAAGGCCATAACCACACTGAAGGGGGAACAAGAATAAAGTATTAGGCATGTGCTTTAGCCACAGTAAGTTTCAGATGATGTGTAAGTATCCATAGAAAATATTAGAGAGAGAATTGTGACAGGAACTGCGAACTGGGTCAAGAGATCTAAGACTCATTTCTGAAACCTACAAATGTGCCCATCAAATTCATTCACCAGATGCTTTTGGACATTTTACTAATAGAGCTAGAAGAAAGAGAAATTTAATTATATTCCTAAACACAACATGGCCTAATTCCTATGGAGAACTATAAAAAAAGTACATAAAGAACATGTCTGTCTAGTCCAGAACACTCCATGGACTCAAGATTCCCTCCCTCCCTTAAATGTCATCCTGAGAAATTAATGTTTACTGTGAGCAGTTTTACTGGGGATCAAAGGTAATGGTGATAATTTAAATATGGTAGACTATCTGAAAGTTCTATCATGTCAGAGATAGTTATTAGTTCTTTGAAGGAAAGCTAACAAATGACAAAAAAAAATCCTCCCCTTTAATATGCTTTCTTTTTTATGCAAAAAGCTGAATCTATCAGCCCTATGTTAAACATGGCATCCATTGGCTTTGGATATGCATTTAGATCATCTAGTACAGAAGATTTTCTACAAGCAAGTAATAATCCCAGATATATACTCCTAATTCTGAATACTGTGGAGGTCTTCCAGATGTGAATGGAGCTGTAGCTGAAACAGCAGTGTCTGTTCAAATCTTAAACCTACTCCAAACAGCGACTCAGGGCTATGAACTCTCTTATCCCTTGTTAATAATGACACTTCATTTCCACTGTTATCTATTTAATAAATTCACCCGAAAGCAAAGGCAATGGAGAAAATTTGTAGGGGTGAGAGAAAACATGGAGAAGCAGGAATTAGTAGCTGTTTCAGGAAAGGAGGGGAAGGGAGGAAATAGAGCAAAAGGAAGGTAATATACTAGAAGAAGAAGCAAGTGGTAGAAGTAGCAATACCTTTAAAGAGTAATTTTAAATTGAATTGTACTGAGTATACCAAACACCTCTTTGTTTAGACTCAAAAAATTAGGGACCTTAGTCCAAAGGAAATCTGTGTGTATTACAATAAATTCAAAAGTAGTCAGTGACAATTGCAAGAAATCTTTTTTCAAAAATGCACTGTTCCTTTGCAGCAACAGGCCATCTCTCTTATGTAATATTAATGAAAAGTTTTGTTTTTCTAGGATAAAGACTCATATGGTGGAAGAATCCAGTTCGTTCATCATCTGTTAGTTTTGGCAGTGCTATTGAAAATGCTTGGGAATGATAACTTAGGTCTCTTAACAATTTTCCCACTCCTATATCCTTTTGGAGATTTCCACCTGAAGAAGTAAGAGCAGGCCAAGCAGAGCATGTATTTCTGCCTAGATAGTTGTGAATCTTCCAGGATGTCCTCCATTCAGGGATCTTTTGACCTGGAGGTGAAGGTACTTAAGGGTAACAAATCTTGGGGAATTTGATTTGTGCCTGAAATTGGTAATTTCACTTGGTGTCTCCTCACGTGTCTGAGCAGCACTTCCTTACCAATCCTCCTTGTTTCACACAAAATTTTAGTCATGATCCTGTACTTCATCAATTACCTCTCTGTGGATTCCTTACTTGTAATTTCTTAATTTGGAGTGAAAAATACAAATCTTTTAACTCAGTCTTCATAAACAGTTTTCTGTACACTTTTACTACCCTTTCCTGTAGCTTTGCTATCTTACTGTATACTTCTGGGCTAGAAATATAAACTGTGTACAAGTTCTTGAGTAGTCTACATAACTCAGACAAAATGTTTTCTTTTCCATTCCATTCATTTTAACTCCTAAAATTTGCTTGCTTTTCCAAACACCTCAGTGTATTGGCCTGAGGTTCTAGGATTTTATGAGTGGTAACATTTAGTTTAGAGCTCATTGGTGCATATGAACAGTGAGGATTATTTTCCCATGTACATTACTTTGAATTTACTGACATTGACATTGTCTACCATTTTATTTCCTAGTCACTCAGTATTATGACTGTGTCCTACAGTGTTGTCACTGAAGTATTCTCTTTCTTAGATCGTTAATGCTTGTTGTAAAATGGAAGCCCCAGCACCCTAGCATTATCCTATTCTGGTGTTAATATCATCAACTTTTTAATTAACTGAGTTCTATCTTTCTATGTATCTATTATTAGTCCATGGAAACTTAGTTTCATTATAAATCTTTACTGAAAAATCTTTTAAAAACTTTCTGAAAAGCCAGTGTCAAGTAACTATTTTCCACTTGGTCATTGATTCTTTGAATAAACTCCAAAAATATACTTACAAGAGGCAAATTATTTCTTCCTTTTTGTGTTCATACCTATCTATAGACTTAGTCTATTTTTTATTATATTTTCTACCATTTTCTCCAGCATGGAAATCAGGCTTTCTAGTCTGAACACAGTTCAGTCTGAGAACCTTTCTATGAACTGAAACTTTATTTCCCACTACCCATGCTACCAAGGACATTTTATATTTTAACTGAATCACTTACTGCAGTGCATCTTTTTCATATTTTAGTCCCTTTGAAACTCCTAGGTGAGTACCATCTGGTCCTTGCAATTTGCTACAACTCATGTTATTGATTTGTTCTTCATAAAAATGTAAGAATGACTGCACTATGTCAGACCAAAGGTCTATCTGCATCAGTATCATTCTTGGACAACACCAGATGTCAAGGGAAGATTATAAGAAAGAAGGAAAGGTGTTTTGGTATTTCCTTTAAATTCTCCCCTGGCCTTGAACCATTTGTGGTTCAGAGATGGCTGAAGATCAAATCGTCAGTTTATTTTAAAACTCTTAATTAATTTTTCTTCTACGAACCTTGTAGTAGTGGAAGAAAAGGCTGGACTGACTTCTAACATCTGCCAGACCCTGAAGCAGAGGTACTGTGTACTGTGCACAAAGAATCAGATCCTTTTGTTTCATGGTTTTAACTTTTTGCAAGGGAACCTGCTTCCTGTTCTGCATCTTCATTAAGTTTACAGATACTCATTAAGTTCACGGATTTCCATTTCATCCATCCTTGATTATCACTTTTCCAATCTTTAGCATTGTAGCTTTTCAATTGTTCCTTGCATGGAATTCTTTCCTTATACTTTCACTATATTACTACCTCTGTCTCAGCCTTGTGGTGGGATGTTTTTGTGGTCAGAAAGCAATCTCCAGCCTACTTTCAAGTATTATAACTTTTCAAATGCACCTTCTATTTTATTTTTAATATATTTCCACATTAGATGATTTCCTTGTTTGAAACTAAGTCCCACTTCTCCTTACACCTCGTCCCACCAGCAGATGAATGCGTGATTACAATCTGTCATCTACTGCAGAGTAGGTATTTGGTAGCAAAATCTTGAATGGTATCCCAGTCAGTGCTGGGAGTAAGGTAAGCACTTGCTGTCTTCTCTTGTATTTGCTGACAGCTCCAAAGAGGAGCTTTCAGTATCTCTGGATGAGATACTGGAGTGTCATCTCTCTCGTGTCCTAACTGGATATTTAGCCAGGCTATATATGATTGAAATCTGCTTTCATTATTGAGTTTGCTGCTGCTGCATTCTTTCTGGTTTACTTTTCTGTGTCCCCAGTCACTGTGACTGTCATGATTTGGAGAGGGATGAAGAAACTGTTAACATAACCCTAGTATTACCTACTTTCTATTCAGTCATAGTTGCTGAACACTCCTGATTGATAGTCACCTTATGCCCTTTCTCACTTGACCCTGTTTATACTACAATGCCCCAGTATGGTCAAGTGCTGGAATAACTGGTACCTTGTAATTATTTTCTTATTACTTATTTTCCTTACACCACATTTGTAATATGGCTCTTAAGGCAATATCTTAATTTAAAAATAGGCATTCTAGTAGAATGGTCTTGCTTTTGGGAATCATCTCTTCCTTTGGACCCAGTGACGTGACTTTGCAGGGCTCTGTTAAACTAGATTGAAAATTAGATTCATTGCAGTCAGGGTAAATGTCATATCATGTAGATATTATGCTTCTGGGAATACATTTTTCATCTGTCCTTCTCTACCTTTTTAGATGCATTTTCTTGCTCTCTGATTTGCCAACTATGAGGGTAGAAAATAACACTGATAAGGAACTGATTCTTCAAGAAACAGAATGTGCTGATTTTAGTTACTTGTGGAGTCAGTGCCTCTTCTATTCTATTTACTGCAATTTCTGGGAAAACACAACTCAAAGAATAAAGAAAGTTTTTCTGCCTATCTCTGGAAGACCCTAATTTCTTCCAATCACTCTCTACAGCCAACCTCTATCCTGCCTGCCTTCAGCAGAAGTGGAGATTTTGTTGTCCGTTCATTTTATTATGCCAAGAAAGAAGGGGAGGGGAAAATTTAGTCATCAGTCCACACAAGGTTTCGGGATAGTCCATAATAACCTGTAAGAGCTGTAATGAAAAAAGATGCAAAGCCCATGCCTGCAAACATAGATAAAAAAAGGCCTGTTAATTTTGAATTAGTAAAGTTCTGACTCAGCAACCACATGAAAACAGGATATTCATCTTGTATCACCTTGCTTTTGAACAATCAAAAGATGAATGGGAAGAAAATATTGAGAACAGAGAAATTAGCAGGGCAAACAGTGCATGTAAACTGGTGTGAAAAAGCTAACTTAAGTAATTTAGAAAAAGAAAGAATGAACAGATATACTGACTAGTGAATTGTGTAATGAAGATAGATGGTTTGGTGCTCTTAATTTAGTCTCATAATGTGAGAACAAGAAGACACTCAATTACTCTGAGTGTTAGCAAATTTAAAAGTGATAAAAGGAAACAATTCTTTATGCTGTGAATAGTAAATCTTTGGAACTCAAATACTCTAACATTCAGTTACCTGAGCAGTTTAGATTATTTAGAACCGGGCCTTGCTGAATGAGAACAAGCAGAACTGTGGTTGCTGTTTTGAAATAGGAAAGCACAGTGAAATAGCATCACTATACCTAGAATGCCTTTTAGAATGCTGGAGAGCCTTTGTGATTTGATTTCAAGAGCATGTTCTGTGCTGGACATTCACAAAAATTTGTGGCAGCTTTTGGTGTTTTATGATCTCTCAGGGAACATCTATGGTGTGCTGCTTAAGTCCTCACCTGCAATGGCAGATTCACTCTTATGTCCTAGTCAGAGAATTGCAGCCAGCATACCACGTTTCCTATGAGGACTGGAATAAAATCCCTTGGGCAATTGAGCTGACTACTATAGCTAAGTCTTAGCTAAACACTATTACTTTTTTAAGGTACATGGAATGAATCTTTCTTCTCTTATTGGCATTATGCTTGACAACATCTCTCTTCATATTGAGGCATTATAGCTGAATTCCTGTTCACTGGACAATTTGTTTTTCTGCATGGTGTAAGTATCCGTGAGAAGTGTGCTTGGTAGAACAAGGTACAAGCTGATTAAAGTGAAGAAGCCCAGGCGAGTGTTTACAGCCACCGAGGACAAACTTCAGACATTAAGGCTTTCAGGCAATGTTTACACTGTTGGAGTGATGATCAGCTATTCTCAGGATTAGCTTCAACGGTCAATCATTGGCACAGTACAAGAGATATTTCAGTGTTAAGACTTCACTGTTAATGAGAAATGTCCTCCCTGGGGCAGGCCAGCAGTCCATCTAGCCGAGTGCTATGTCATGGGCAGGTCAAAGGATGCGATTTTAGCAGAGTGCATAAGTCTGGCCAACTTGCAAGCCATAACTCATGTACTCCACCAGCTTCTACAGCTACTGTATTAGAATATTGCATGTGAGATCTTAACACATGTTTTTAGGATCCATTTGTGATCCTGTTGTTTATGAATTTTTTCTGTACCTTTTCTTCTTCAGATCTCCCTGCTTCTACTGCCTCCCTGACCATCAAGTTCCAGATATTTTCCAACCACTGGTAGAACAGGTATTTTATTTTAAATCCATGTTGTACTAGCTTGGAGCCACCTTACTTCCTGACGCAGAATTCATCTACTGCTGAGTTTAGTGAACAACAGCTTTACATTTCTGTTAATCTGCCTCTTTGAATTCATAACCCCTGGTCAGGCCCTTTCCTTAGCCTTCTCTACAGGAAGGGTGCTAACCTGTCCTTGTGACGTAGCTACTCCATCTTCTGATGAAACTGATAATTTCAGTTTTTCTTCTCTTATATCCACTACATCCTTCAGAGCTGCAGAGATAAAGGACACACAGGCTACAAGGATGTAGCCATGCTAGAGGCAGCCTTTGCCACAAAAATGGCCTTAACAATCCTATGTGACTTCTGCACGTGTAAGTGCCAGTTCAGAGCATATCCTAATTCACCCCTCACAAGAAGTCAGGAATACAAGCCCATCAATTATCCTCCTACTCAGACTCTAAAATGTCTTACACAGGGCTTGACATTTGCTGCCAGTCAAACTTCCACTTTAGAGACCCCATGTGACTATTTTAGTTTCCACTGCTGACAGTTTGGTTCTGTTACAATGAAGGTTCAGCCAAGTCTTTCTAATGTAGGCTCTTTCTTTGCCATACATGGAGATTATGGGTCCCTGCCTGCCCCTCACAACCTGCACGATTTCAGACAATGTTGCCATGCAGATCAGGGACTTTAGCCCCCTACCTAGCACACTGAATTTAGCTTTCAGAGTTTCCCTCTTGCATTTGCCCCCTGTGACTGGACTGACAAGTTTCTCTCCTGCATCCTTAGCAGGTTTAGTATTTTAATCCACTTGATTGAAAATAAAATAGTCTCACGTTTGGATGTTTCCCTTTGGTTTGTGGAAAGACAGAGACTGTTACAATTATGCACTTGTATGTGATTGTGGTGGGAGGGGTTCTGTGATGGGTGGTAGAAGATGTTGATATTAAGGAACATGTTGTCTGAGATTGCCAGAAGAATGTGGTTAGCTGAAGAGAAACTATGAATATCAGTACTTAACAAACATTTTGTAGGCACTACATACCTCCCGTTGTCTACTGAAATAGTGTTCAAATGTCCTGCAATCTTGATGACAGATGGGGTGGGAACAGATCTTCAGCTCATCTGTGGAGTTAGGCTCAAAGGCATTCCTACTGTAGCATAGAATGTTTTAATGTTATCTTTGCAGTTCATCTTCTCAGCATTTATCCAACTCTGATTCCATGGTCACCATGATATGGCAATTGTCTAAGGAATTTCTTTAGCACCTCTCTTTTGCTTGCAGAGTCACAGATCTCTTCATTTAGCATCACTGGATAATTTTTTTTCTCTGCTTGCCCTTTCTGCTACCTACCCCTTTGCACTGCTGGGGCCAGCACTCAGGTTGTTACTACAAATTAATATTTTTTTTCCTCAAGCTCCACACTTTTGCTTGCATTGACATAATTAACATACACAAATCATAATTACCATGCTGGAGTGACCTCTTGGATGGATCTCTTCTCAGCTTTGAACAAGCAGGAAATATTAAGATTTTTGCAGACCTATTTTTGCAGCTCCTGCCACGCATCGTATGCTGACACTCCTGCATGCACCCTGAGGTGCCTGGCACTGACAGTGCCCTGTGCTCAGGGTATTAATTGGGCAGCCAACAGCAAAACAGCCAATCAAACAGCTTAAATAACAAAGGCAGCATTGTATATTTACTCTGATTATCTTACTTTTGCTTAATGAAGCTGCTTTAAGGTTTCTCTCCTGGCAAGGATCCAAAATGCTTTTATCTGCCTGCATGCAGTGGGCTGTCAAGCTGAGAGAAAAAGCCTCCTTTGTGTGCATGGTCTGTCTTGTTTTCAGAGGAGCTGCTGCAGAGGAAAGGGTGGGTGCCTTGACTTTCACATGTTGAAGGAGGCCTGTAATGGTGTCTTTTTCATAAATGTTCTGATTTTTTTTTTAACTTTGATCCCAGTGAATGGAGTGGGTGTTGAGAGTGCATCAGGCACACAGTTTCATCACCATGTGGCTCCTCCATTTTGGTTAATTTCTGTGTCACTAATGGTATTAGTGGGACCACTGCTTATTTGCTAATGCCCTCTGGATCTGCATCTGCTCGATATACACCCTTGTCCCCTTCCTTCTCAAACAGAATGGAGGGATCTTAATGCAGTTCTTACAAAGAAACGTCTGAAGGAAGAAATCAAAAAATAAATCAAGAAATAAACCTGAGAAGGACTTCAAATTATATGTGGCCTTAGTTTCCAGTACAATATCTGACACAGTGATTCAGTTCTTTAAGGAAAATGGCAAAAAGTGCAAAGAGGATGTAAGCAGCATGAGAACAATCAGGTTTGTGCTCTCAGGAAAAAAAGTTTCACTACTTGGTGTACTTATTTCTCAACTTTTATTCCCAATTAAAAGCTTCTCTGAATTTACAACAAAATTTTTCTTCAATTCTAGAGTTACTTAAGACACTTTAAACAAAATTGTCTCCTAAAATTTTGCGTGGAGTATCTCATATTACAAATGAGAAAATTTTATATATTGTGGAATTTTTTTTCCCCAATTATTTTATAACTGAAAAAATATGTTTGCACTCTTGTTTACATATAAGTTTATTTTTCATTGAAGAAGCTCCTTTCATAGTCAAATGACACACCTGCAGTAACTATAGGCCCTGTAAAGAAACTTGTGCTGGAATGAGTTCATAATTTTCACTGCTGTATGTCAGAGTGCTTCAGTATACTTCAGATTGAATTTTCAAAATACTGGTTTTTCCACTTCTTTTTTTTTATGTTTACATTAACATTTATAAAACAGGACTGCCTGGCTTCATAATTTCTGTAGAAATATAGCCACCAAACTGAAACTCATGGAATTTGTTTAGGATTTTTTTTCCAAATAGATGTCAGGGTGCTGGCTGCATGCCTCTACTCATCATCAGCAAGGATGGTGCCCAGATCTGTGCAGAGACTGAGGTGTCCCTGAGTCCTGACAGCCAGATCCCAGTAAGGATGTATTAAGACCCCTGGCACTAAATCCTTAAAAGAAATGCAGTAACCTAGAAAAAATACAGGGTATTAAGACAACAGAGATCAAATTGGTGGAAGGTGGTATTGACTTGTTCTCTGCTCTTTCATAATCAAGATAGTTCTCTGGTTTTTATGGCCACATAAAAATTTACAGATTTTTATGAGTGATTTGCTAAGAGCTCAAGGGCAGAGTAAGTGAAGTATATGACATGTTCCAGGGAAGCTGGCATGGAGAGCAGCAGCATGATGATACAGCATGTCTCTGTCCGACACCTTCTAAAAGTAACTACTTGTTTTTCCAGTGACAGAGGAGAGTGAGATGCATCTGGAAACCTGAAGGAAAAAGAGACCACAGTGACTACAAACATTCTTATGCTGAAGTCACCATTTGCCTCCATGAATCCATTAGTTGTCTATTGAATGAGGGTGACTGAGTTAAAGAGGAGGGAAGTGAGCTGCTAGTGGGTACACTGGAAACCTAATTCCATCCAACTAACTCCTTCCCTTTGGAGAGTCCTAATCAATGCCAAATCATCCCCATACAGAAACGTTTAACATATGCAATCTTCTTAATGCACAAACTCATTTTTTCTCCTCCTACATAGTCCTTTTGATCTCATTTCCCTTCTGCTGCTATTTCTATTCTAAGTTCTTAAGTAAGAAATTTTTTTGTGTCTGCCCTGGTAGTGCTTACTGGTACTGCTATAATAATAATTAATCAAATGTTGTTATTATTTTATTATTATTGTTTGATTATCCTAGAGACAATGTTTTGTCTCATTATATAATTTGACACTAACCATTCAAACCCAGATGAATGGAGAATCTATTTTATCTAACAATAAAAGGTAATTTTTTATTAATATGCAGAACAGCTTGCATTTTTTCTGCAATAATTACTTATTTAACCTTTCAAAACTTAGATTTTTTTATGAACGACAGTATCAGACATTGTTAGATCATTTTGCTGGCTTTTATAAAAGAGATAATGAGTACTCTTCCTTTGCGTGTTCAGTGTAAAGTAATTGTAGCTATCTTGTGGTTTTAAGAACTGTTGAGCCACCATAAACAACGTATTTCAGTTCATGAAAGACGTACCATATATGTCACTTTCTGTTTAGTGTGTGCCTATTCCAAGATACCAAAGGAGCTGAAGTAGGTTCATAATGGATGCCGTTGTTTGCTTTAGGTAAAACAAATACTTTTTTTTGATCCTGTGTGTATGAACAGAAAATGCTGTGTGACAAATCCATAGATAAAAGACATATGCAGCTGCTTCTCGGTATCTCAAGCATGGTGCAGAGCAAATAACTAATCAATTTTCTTTCAGGTCAGTAACAAGTCATGTATTAATGAGTAAAACCTGTTTCTCAGTTACGTGCCATATGAAAATTCATCCTCTGGAAACATAACTTGGTTGCTGGACAACATGCAATCTTTCTGTAACAGTCAGTGTTCTATTTCCAGTATCATGTTAAGCTATTGATAACCAGCCCAAACACTCAAATATCTTAGGTCACTGAATCAACAAAACCCTTTTGCAGAAAGTCTGTTACTTCATTGAGTATAATCCAGAATTCAGATTTCCTTGTACTTCTTATGCAATGATAAAACAAAAGAGGAAAACAACAACGGAAAAGCAAACCAATCTCACTCAATTATGATAAGAACATAATTTACTTCTTATTTCTTTATACCTGTTACTGACAGGTAACTGTTAAGTGCTGCGTCAGAATGGAACATTCCCTACAGTGAAAATGAAATCGATTACTGCTTAATATATCAAAACTCTAACTAGAAAAGCTTGAAATATTTTGTGTTTTGACTCATTTTCAGTATAACAGTATCTTTATCCAAATATTAGCTATGAATTTTCATTTTAAGAGGGGTTATTTCACTATGAAATTATTTTTGGAGTTTGTACCTTCCCTGCATGAGTCTTCTAAAAGCAAGAAAGCTCTTACATTACTGTCTACATAAAAATGTTTATACATTTTTCCTCCTGTTTGGAGTCAACATAAATATCCAGAATCATAGAATCACAGAATATGCTGAGTTGAAAGGGGCCCATCAGGATCCTCTAGTTCAACCCCTGGCCCTACACAGGACACTGCGAGAGCCACATCACGTGTGTGACAGCATTGTCCAAATGCTTCTTGAACTCTGTCAGCGTTGGTGCTGTGACCACTTCCCTGGGGAGCCTGTTCCAGTGCCCAACCACCCTCTGGGTAAAAAACCTTTTCCTGATGTCCAGCCTAAACCTCCCTGACTCAGTTCCATGCTCTTTCCTTGAGTCCTATCACTGGTAATCACAATAAACCATAATCTCTGTATAAGTGGGGGTATATGGGTGTGAGTTTAGGTCTTAGATCTGCTAAAGAAGAATGTAAAATATAGTTGGGACTGCCTTTGTCTGTGTTATGTCTGCAGTAGCAAGTAGACCAGTAGAAGCAAGATCTGTAGTATGAAACACTTGGTGTTCATGCCCACACAAGTCACATTTTAATGGGAGGGATAAACTCTAGGCTATCCTCTAGCCTCCAACCCATTTTGCAGCTGGTGTGCTTTGGAACTGCTCCTTCTTCCTTAGTTTCACCTGAAAGGATTTCAGTTCAAGTGCTCCATGGCAGCTTCATTGTGCTTATCAAAATAGAGTAAATAGGGATAATTGGCAGTACAAAACTGCTCTCCTGATACAAATTAAAACACAGATGTAGGCACATATTCTATGTCTCAAAAGCCATAATCAGGCCATAATCAAAAAGATGGGAAATGGCTTTTAAAAGCTAACAATAGGACCTAAGAAATGGCAGGTCTAAAGGAAAAGTATACTTACTATGGATATCAGTGCACAAAACCAATGGAATGAAATGAATGCTGTAACCTGATCAGCAGGTATGAGATGTAGAAAGAAAAGAAGCAAATGGACACCTCTTAATACTATAGCTAAGGGACAATAGTATTTTCTTCATAATATTAAGGAACAAATGGAATTAAAAAGCAACATTCACTGGTCTCTATATGAAGAAGCTCTGTCGAACAAAATACTGAAAACCACAAATATTCAGCAAAAAAGTCTGTGTAGGGACAAAAGACAACATAGATATAGCATATTTCATTCCAAAAAAATAAGCCTATATACAAGCTTCTACAAGTAGAAAGACTGGAGAATCTGAGAAAAGATATAGTGTGCAGAATCATCTGCTGCTGAAAAAAACAGTGCATTTACAAACTGAAATTCTCTTGAGTTGCATTGGACAAGAGCCCCTTTTCTCCTTCTCACATACTTTTCATTGCAGTTACATGTGTAGCAGCATGATATATGAGGGAAAGAATAATAAAAGAAGCAAGAAGCAAAGCAACTGCACAGATGTCTTCTCCCTCCCTTGCCCTGATTATTCTTACAAGTTCTGCTGAGACATTAGAATATCTATGAATTCATTGGTGAGGATCTGTGCCATCTACTGAAGAAAACTGACTCACAAAAGGAAGACCTTATTTCTTGCTATTTGAATGGGAAATTCCCTCACAGCAGAACACTTGTTGCCATCTAAACATAATGCAATAAACAGATGGAGCCCACTTTGTATTTCTTGAACAATGTGTTTACTGTAATTCACTTGAATACATATAAATCTGTACTAATAGTTTTTTACTAGGTGCTATGCTTGACTCAGTAGGTGTTAACTTTGATTTAGTAGATTAAATATCTGATTCAGCAGATAATTCACATGTTTCAACAGGTTGTATAGTTGATTCAACCTATGAAGTATCTGGCAGTGTTTATTTTTTCCAAAGGTTGTTTTATCCATATTAGAATTAACTTTGTTGAGTTATCCGCATGGCACATTACTTTAAGTGCAAGTTAAACATTTTATTGGGAATGTATATTGTGAAGTGTTCATTTAAATATATTTATACAGCCTTTCTGAAGTTCAAGCAAGAGATTATTCCCTTGTGAAAAGTTTTGTGTTTAAATATTATTCTTCTATTAATATTAGTTCTTTCAGTTGTTGTAATATTAGTTCTTTTCAGTTGAAATTTCAGAAACAAAAACAGATCCCTTTTTTTTTAACTATTTCATACCTTTTGTTATCAAAGGATAACAAAAAATAAAAGCAGAATAGGGAAGAGATGCAGGTTTCAGAATATGGTGGTTCATGTTTGACAAATGGATATGTATTTTTTGCTTTTTGTTTCCAGTTCTTTTACATCTTACAGGACACACAGTAGAAACTAATTTGAAAGAAACCTTGACAATAAAGCAGACAGAGGAGAATTGACATGGAAAAATATGAAGAAGAAAGAGTAAGGAGAAATTAAAGAATAATATGGTTGAGTTAGTTGAATATCTGAAGACAGACTGTGGAAGAACATGTTAAAACCTACTTCTGAAGTAAATGTTTTTTCAATGGGTAACATTTAAGTTCACAGGAACTGTATCAAAAATGAATGCAGAGAAGAACCACAGCACTTCATAGTGACATGTGTCAGAGCTAACAAAGAGCAGGTCTTGTAGGAGGCACCACACACGTCCAAGGAAGTCGTTGCCCTGTCTGTCACACCACCATCTAGTGGTCCTTACTAAGATTCTCACTATGCACAGAAGTAAATGAAATCTTGGCTTGTAGAATGGACTGGTTCTGAATCTTTTCTGGAGTTTTAGCAGTAGATTTAGATGGATTTTAATTGCTAAAATCATTAAATCAGGTAAGCAGGAGTTGAGTAGTAGGATCCTAAATGCTCAGGCCCAGGTCCATCATAGCTAGACACATACCTCTTTTTACAAGCACCAAGGGCTCAGTCTTTCGTAGCTGTTTTTCCTTTCACACATTAGTCTGCTGATCGCAGGAAGTAAACCTGTAATGAAAATCACAGGGCTTTATTTTGTTTGACTTCTTAGAGATTTCACTGAAAGCTACTACTTCATGCAACTTGAGCATCCCATGGTGGCAAATACTCTTTTGTTTCATTGGACTTCTATTTTTTCTTGTTCTAAATGATAATTGCAGTTCTTCATTGCAGCTGATTAATCTTGTTTTATTTTGCTATTATTGTTTTATTTGTATTTTAATTATATATTTAATGTTTTCTAGGTATTAGAGAAAGTTGGATAGTTCTGGAAAATACCAGCAAACAATATTAAGAAGATAGAAAATAATAAATAGTTAAGATAAGAGAAGAAAAACTGCTGAACTGTTGTAAATGGGTTATAAGATCCTAGCCTTTCAATCTGATATTAAGTTATCCTAACTACTTTTCACAGTCATTATGCTGAACAGCGGCTATACTGACTGTTTTTATTTACATCTGCATGGATTGATAAATTAAGATGCAATTTTTGCATCTCCACCCTTAATCTTTGTAAAATGTAGAAATTAGAATCTCCTGGAAAAAGTGATTTCATTTATTGAAATTGATTTTGGATGTTTCTTGCCATTGAGTTTTTAAACAACTATGGTAAAGAACTGTACATTTGATGTTGATGTACTATGCTCTTGAACTACGTTGGAATGGGCCAAGTTTTACCTTTGTAATGCATGACTAAAGGTATTAGAGGTAAAGAAAGCATGAATATCAATCTGTTTCTGTACTCAAAATGACCCCTGGTTTTATTAGTAATGGAATCTAAGTGACATCATCTTTTGACAGTCATGATCTTTAACCCAGTTTGATCTAAACCAGACTCCTTTGGAATGATATCATTAAGGTAAATCCCTGAAAGAAGAGCAAACCATTTTATTATAAACCATTTAAGGGTATTAAGTTACTGGGAATGATTTCCCTGATTTTTTTCCTTATAAAGGACAAACAATTTCAAGATTGCAGGTTAATATCAAGACACAACTGAACTTTGAATTTTTTTCCAGTTGTATTAGGTTTAATCTTCTTAAATATATTATAAGTCTTCATATCTTTTAAAACACGATTCAGAAGTCACTGAGGTATTTCTTATGTGAACATTGCAGTGCAAACTATATTATTATACCTAATTCTATTAAACAAAATTGCACTGCAATAAAAATGAAAAAAAGTAACTAATTTATACAAGGAATCTTATTCTTTCCACCCTATCCACTCTAAACCCATCCCATCTATCCTGTGAATTCATAGTAGGAACTGGCCATCCTGGGATTGTTATCCTTTTCTGTCACATATTTATTGACTCAGAACTTGACTAAGAATTTAATGAATTAACCAAGGTCTTTTGTTTTTTGATGTATCACAACAGATTATTCAAAAAATTGAAGATTGATACTAAATGAAGAATAGTAAAGTTTTGATTCGATATGAGAGAGAAAAATATTGTTCAAAATACCCACTTAGGGAGGGAAAGTTGTAAGCAAAAGATGTGTGATTTGATTGTGATATAATTTTTTTCTCTAGATTTGTTCCATTTTTAAAAACCTTTAAGTCATTGAATGGAAATGAAAATAGCAACTAAACACTCCTAATAGCAAAAATACACAAATAGACTTTGAACAGCTCTGCTGCTACCAAGAGAAACAATACCTTTTAAACAATTGATTTGTTTTGTCAATGTTTTTCCCTGAAAGCAGATTGCATACAGACAATGTTATAGTGGCATTATCTTGAGTTTAATCCTGATATTTTTGGTAGCCTTACTTTTGTTTTTAACTTCCAGCCAGGTGTTTCCAATAGTTTTGACTGTAAGATAACCCAATAGCTGGTGATTAATGTAGCCATCGTAAAGAATATAAACAATCCCAGAAACAGAACTCAAAGTTCAAATATGGATGCTAACAGTAATTGCTTTTAACAAGTGCAAGGAAGAAGTGAGAGGAAACCTGGTATTGAATTTTTTGTTGCCAAAGAGCGACTGACCAGCGATAACAGAAGCATCAGAAACACAGAGTGCAGAGAGGTAGCACTTTGCACAGGAAGTATCATGAAACAGCCCATGTCAGCCCGGTAGTAATTGGGCCTTTGAAGTTTCAAATGTGAGAAGAGATGAACATTCATCTTTAAAGTGTGCTGAGTCTCAGGGATTACTTTTGGTTAAAGTAGGAATGTGCAGTTATTTGAAACCTGACCCTGAGGTCTCTAAAAAGTTTGGCTTAGGTTGTGCTAGAACTGACCTTGTAAATTTAGACAGCTGCTAGACTACTGCTAGGAGCAAATTATTACAGCAATTGTGATTTTCATGACTAGCATAAAAGCAAAGGGCACCTATTTAAGACCTGTGAGGTCAACTTTCACATTTACTACATTGCAGAGAAGGAGAAGCGGTGCAGTCTCGCGAGAATAAGGTACTGTGAAGAACTTTGAGATTCTGCATAAAGCTGGAGGAAAAAGAGGAGAAATACACATAAATATAGCAGTATAGTTCTCTCAAGACATGAGTCATTCTGGCAAAAAAATATTACTCCAGAATATTTTATTTTTTAAAAAATTCTCATTTACAAGCAAGTATTTACAGAGAATGTGCCAAATATTAAAAATATATAGCAAACCTTGAAATCATAACAGGTTTTTTTGATTGTTTTGCCTCTGTATTTAGAAGAATAAATGCTCCAGCAAAATAGGTTAATCAAAATTTAGTTGATTTTCTGTCTCAGATTGTTGCAATTGAAGACTAGATATAATCCTAAAGTTCAAATCTAGATACAATTTTGTAGTCACTTTATTTAATGCAATCAGAGATTGCATTCATCAATTGCGTGTCAATCAGAGATTGAATTCATCAATTCTTTATTTGAACTTTGGAATGGTTTCTATTTGTTTTTAAATTGTTTGGGTGATTGGAATCCCACGGTTTTATTGACATGAATTTTTAAAGCTAAGAATTATTTCTTTATGTGAGATTTTAGAATTTTATGTGGAAGCAAGTTTATTTTTTTTACTTCACTTTTTATTAAAAAAATAAAAGTAGGAATAATTACTGCTATGATTTTTAGCCTGTTCACACATCTGCATAGCATTTGATTATGTGCTTTCCTCAGAACACTGAATCTTTGATGGACCCAGAATTCAAACACTCATGTACGCTAATCTTTCATTTTTCAATTTAGTGACACATCACAACTAACACATTTATTTGGTTTATTTTCACCTTTGTGACTCAAATGTTTATCAGCAAACCGCCTGAATTCTAGAGAAAAATACAAAAACTGATTTTGCATGTCTGTACATGAGATGAGATATGTGGAATCCAAAAAGATATCTCGCTCCAAAATGTTGAAAGCTGATTTTGATATGGTATTACTATAATTTGGAGCTCAGACTCATGAGCTTTGTTGTGCTGAATACTATACTCATCAAAAGCAGAGCTTACAACAGCCAGGTAGAAAAAGAAGCAGCAAATTAGATTTTACAATGAGTGATATTGGTTATGATGTTCAGGTGTCAGATTATCAGTATATTTGTTGGGAGTATCGCATTTAAAAGATACTTTGAGGAAGGACTCAGTGACAGAGACATTGGAAAGTTTAAAAAAAAACCTAAAAAAAGGTAATGGAAGATAGTCATAAGAGGATAGGCATTTTTTAAAAAGATTGGAGTTGTTGGGTAGCTGAGACAACAAAGAGAAGAGTGAAGACTAGTTTCCTAGGAAGATGCCATTAGGCATTTGGATGAGAGTGGTTTTGACTGATTGCAATGCACAGGATCTTATTTGAAGGGATCTAGGATGGAGTGCATTTTAATTTGTGTATAATGTAGAACTTTATTTAGCTCAGAGGTGTAAGACAGATGGACCCCCTGGGCAAGCAGATCAGTAAGCTACAGAGATATTCAAGGAAAAACAGCCAGAGGAGTTTTAGAAGTGTATAAAAAAAGGAAAATGCATAAGAATGAACTCAGGAAGGATCAGCAAATGGGCTGGATTTGCTGGTGAGCATGTAGGAGGGGTTTCATCTTGGGTTTTGCCAGTTATTATTTAAAATAAATCAGTGAGCCCCTATGTGCTGAAACAGATTTTAGGAATAAGCCAAATGCCACAAATGATGATGTGGACAGGGCACATGAGTTCTAGGAAGAAAAGCAGACCTGTTTAGCCTGAACATAGGCCTGCTCATTAGATAAATGCCAGAGCTGAATAAGAATATGAATTTAGATATTTCTTAGATATTCACTAATGGTAAGAGTACCATCAGAGTGCAAGAATGAGTCATGACTTGCAATTGTAGAGTAGACCTTGCAATACAAGAAATGGAAGGTGATTGAAGGACAGGAAGAAGGGAGAAACAGTAAAGATCACAATTTAATGATAACCATAGGCTCTTTGCCTTTGTACATGTTCAGTCATCTCTTCACCATTTAGATCCATTAATACAGACAGGAATTTGTATATTTATATTGTGACTATTAGCCCCCTCTAGCTAAGTAGATCTAAATAAATCCTTTGGTGTCCTTTATGTATTCTAGAACTGGAAGGCTTCCTTTATGTCTGTTCCTAATCCTCATCAGGTTTCAACAGTTTTTTAAAGTGTGTGAACAGAGGTTAAATTTTCTGGAAGGTATTTCTTTAGTCTATATTCAGTCTAAGGTCACATCACTATATATTATCATGTTCTTGGTGCATCAATTAGGTCTGCATATTCTAGTATCTTCTAATGTTTGAAAAACTTATTTTTCTGTCTTTCCTGTCAGTAAGGTTTACGTTTTCATGGAATTCACATATTTTGGGGGGATATGCTGAAGAAAGTTTATGGAATTCAGAAATCTCTGGATGAATTAGTTCACTCTGTGTGCTACCAAAAGATTTTAGATGGTGGTAAATATGCATCTAGAAGCCTCACTTGTCAAGGGGAGAAGTTGGAAGGTACAAGAAGCATGTATTTCTGCTGCCATGGTGTACTTTTGCTATTGATTCCAAGAGCAGAAATCAATGCTTGTTCATTAGGATTACCCAGGCTGACCCCTACCCTATGCTGTTTGCTGACTTTTTGCTGTTTAAAATATATTAAACCTCTTTGTTGAGCTTACCCTTTCCCTTCTACTAATGAAACTATCATTTTAGTATTTCCTAAGTGTTTTATATTTGTAAGTGACATTAAGTATTGTGTATTCTGCTCTTTCTGACTGGCACTTCACGCATAGCCCTTTCACTCTCATCTCAGAAGTGTAACAACATTGTTCACTATATTTTAGTTGTCAGTGGAGATGAAAGTTATTCCCAGCAAAATCTGCCATGGAGTTGGCAGTCATAGAACAATTGACATCAAGCACAAGTCCGTTTCTGTCAGGGTTGTGGCATGGTACTTATTGAAATAATGTTGGGGTTTTGCATGCCACTGACCTCTGGTGAATACACAATAGATATGCTGGTTGGACATCTTCTTAACACCTAACACTAGTGCTGGTAGTTGTAGTGAAATATTCTTGAAAATTAATGCATTTTCTTTGTAGTCAATTATTTGCTCTTCAGCCTATAAAAATGCATATGTACTATACATATTTCCTTGTAAACACTTATAAAATGTTGGGACACCTATTAGCAAAATAGTAAGATGTAAAGACTTAAAAGGTGTTTATGTAATCTCACCTTTATGGGCATCAAGCTCTTCTAATGGCTTTGTAAAAGGCGGAGATTGAATTTTGTTTGTAGACGAGAGTCCAGTCTGTCTTTGGATATTCTGCCATTTAGGACCCACAGATGGTTTCATTCATGTGTATCTAGTTTCATTTGATTTGTCAAATGCACTAATCCTGATGAGCAGGCCACAAATGCAAAGCTAGCTTAGACAGACTTTGTCAATAACCATTTGTGATAATTAATATTACTTTAAATTGTGTCCAGTGTTTAAGCAATGTGTTGTATAGAGTGAAGGTTCTTAAAGACAGAGGAAGGTAATGATCTGTGCTGGTAAAAGAGGTGAGATTTTGAGAGTCAGAAAAGTATGACACCTAGATAAACAGATAAAAATATCTTGGATGAGCGAAAACATTTCTGTAGTTTGGGTGAAGAGACACAGAGGAAAGTCATCAGCCTGGATCTTCTAATGTTTTCTGACAAGCATTTTCTTTCGGAATTTATCTTTCTTGTTCCATTTCATGTCTGAAGTTCTAGTCTTATATTGAGAGGGATTTCTGTGTTTCCTCACCTCTGAAAACTGGCTCCAAAATAACCAAAATAAGTTTCCAAGCTCTTTTGAGCTATCCCAGCTTGACTGATACTACTTTTTCATTGGAGTAATCACTATCCTGTCAAATAACACTCCTTTAATCTTAATTTTAGTGATGTCAGGCTCCAGTTGCAATGTATGCATCTTCTCAACAGTAAAAAATGGGGACGATGTGTGTGTTTGTGAGCATACTGACTAAAGTGCTTTAAGTAGACTGTAGTTGGTGTGTCCAACAGAGAAGACAGAAATTAAAATATCATGACTAAACTGTATCTGTATAGCAGCACCCCAGTGTCACTAGTCTAGTAATTGTTTCTTTCATCACTCAGTGCTTACTAATGGATTTTTCCAACTTTTACCCTTGATTGACTGGACTGATCTTGATTCACTCTAGGAAGAGGATGGAAATTGCTCAGGAACAGGCAATAAGAACCCCCATAATAAAATACTTGCAAAGTGCATGAAGCACCTGAAATCTCTTAGAGTGGTTGACTATAATGCTATAAGGTAGTTACTGTAATAATAATATATCTGTGAGGATGAAAAAGTCACTTCAAGACTATCACTGAAGCATTTTGATAGCCTTTTTCAGATATCGAGGGCCAGTTCTAAATAATCTTGATTATTCTATCATGTACTTTGCACTTTTGTGACTTGTGTTCTGCATTTTCCTACACATTGAGAAACAGCGTTGTTGTTTTGCCAAGTAACCTATATATGACCCCCTCCCCCATCAGTTATTAACACTGTGCTAATTTAAAGAAATATTATGCGTTACAGTTTTGCTATTTATACAACACCTGAAAGCGTGTTTACATTGCTCCATTTCAAAAGAAACTCAGTGCTCTATGAAATACTTGAGGTTGTCTCAAGTCCGGTCAGGGCTCACGTCATTAAATAAATATCAAAGCAAACAACTGAGTTTTGCCTTTGATTGGAGAACTTCAAGGAATAAATATGCCAGTATACTTTAGTCCTGCCATAACTTTACCATGATTGCTTATATGCTTATGAAATGAAACAGTCTATTAGTACAAAGTAAATGTTAAAAATGCAAACCAATATTTATCTCAGTCATAAGCCAAACTGTTTCTTTTCCAAACGAAACATGTTTACAATTGCATCTGCCTGCTGTGACTGATAAAGCTTGATAGTACATTTGCTAAGTGTGTCTCAAAAGTTTTCCATGGGTATTGACTTTACAACCTCCTGCAGACAGAACAGCCATAACATAAGCTACCTGTTAAAAGGAATTAAGAAGTTATTTGTCAGTAATTGCATTCTAGCACTCTGAATGCTACTGACCTTTTTAAAATGCAGGTTTGCATGTATTTATTGCAAGAAGAAATTCTATTGGATTTCTATCACAAATAGTAAATGGTAAAACAATGGCCTAATTTTTAAGGTGTAAATGGCTTTCTGCTAATTAAACTGATTCAATTTTGCTGCCACATAGAACTTCAGTACAGGTCTGGGTGAATTAAAGTAGTACTGCTGTACTAATAACCCACAAGTGTGCACAGAAACATGGACAAGCCTGCTATATTGTGTTCTACGGTTAAGGATATCTGATGAAATTTGGAATTCTAAGTTTGTTCCAAAATAGCTTATATTGCTTTTTTTTCTTTTCCTCTGAATAATGTTGCCGTTTTTTAATGCCTCATTTTGCTTTACTAATTAGTAAAACTCCCAATTGCATCCAGTCTGGTGGCTTGCAATGCTCATTTGAAGTTGAGGGAAATATTTTTATCGTACACTTAAAGTTTTAAGAAGAATGTGAAACTTACCATAAAAAGGATGGAAAATGTACTGTTTCATAAAGCACAGAGATTGCACCAGGAAAAGTAAGTAAAAGGAGAGAACTGGGGGCCTCAAGAGTGTCAGGGTTTTTCCTGGCTTTGCTGGAAGCTGCTTTGACAGGTTCAGATGTTGATTACGACCTTGGTCAGAACTGTCAAGCCACCTTTTTTTTTTTAGGACTTTGAGTTAAGTACATGTTTATAAAGTAAAAAAAAATAAAGTGTTTTGGATAGTCTGAATAAAAATCACTTACCTTCTAAAAGTTCTGTTTACATATTTTTCCTGTTACTATAAACTTTCTAGCTCAGTTTATTGCTACAAACATTATCTTTAGCAGTCTTGTAGAATGGCTGAATATATTAGTTAGACTGTTCTAAATCTGATTTTTCACTAACAAAAAAGTACTCCAAAAGTGTAAGAAATAGTGAAAATTACTATGTTTCAGACAGCTTTATAAGTCAGTTGCAACTATTCTAACAGCAGCTGCTGAGAAACTTCTTTGAATTCTTTCGATACCATATCCTGACATTACAAAATCTGTCATTGTGATATATCTTGAAGTGTAGAGTAAAATATAGTACAGGCTTCTTGCATGGTATGAAAAGTTTCAGTTTTATGACTATACTGTTATTCAGCCTTTCATCTGCAGTGCAGATCAACATTTCTGAATTTATTACATACATCTGTCTGAACTCTTGCTGCTCAGTGGGGAAAAACAGTTGAACATAGGAAATTGGAACTCCAGTTCTGGCAGGTTTTGTTCTAAGTAATCAGAATATATCACAATCTTGTTTGAGGAAGATGAGCTAAAACAAAATGAAGCAAAATGAAAAAAACCCAACCAAACAAATCTCCCATGTTTTCCCTTCTATAAAATTAACAAAAAAGGTAATTTTTTCCCTAGAAATAGTCTGGTTTTACATGATTTTGATTCTCAGCTCAAGTGATCTCTAATTGCTTTCCCATGAATGTCTGAAAATTGTCTGAAAATCATCTGTAAAGTTGGCGTTGCCATCTTCTATTTTTCAGCTGTTCTTGAAATGGGACCAGGACTGATGAAAGCATAAATTATATAATTAAAATCCAAAGTACAACTTTCCGCTTTGGTTTATTCTTCAAACTTCTATGTGTTTCTGGGAGGTAGACTAAAATATGCCAGATAGCTTAGCATGTACATTAAAAAAACAGGTGGTGGTGTAAAGAATAAGGAGGTTACATAGAAATAAAAGGAAAAACATATTCATTCATCAACTTAATAAGAATATTGGATGGAAATAAGAAGGCAGAGATGTAGATGGAGGAAAAATGCGGAGCTGAGACAGAATCAACAACTGAACTACAAGGAGTGAAAGAAAAGAGCTTCTAAATCAGAGTCTGCTGAACTATTTGTACCTAGAAATGCCTTTGCACCTACATCTCTTCCTTCTGCTATTGTATTGGCTTTAACTCTTAATTGAAAGCAGAGTGTTTGTGTTCTTGGTAAAATATCACTCAGGAACTGTCTTTATTCCACAGCCTGTAGAGATGGGGAAGAGCACAAGAGACAGAGAATAAATCTCTAAGAAGGCAGGCAGTTTGGATGGCAGGGACATTTGCTTCAGCTTGCCTCTGTTTAGTCCATCATGAACAGTATTTCTCAATGCTGGATCTTTTCTATTAAAGAAAATTGTTGTCTCCCTCCCTCTCCCTCTCCCTCCACAGAGCTATGATGCCAATCATCCAGTAAGAGAGGCTTGGTATAACACCTTTCTTCAGAGGTCCCTTTGTAGTCCACTTTTGAGGGTTTTTCTTTTCATTTCACACATCTGGTCTCTAACAATCCACTTCTATATTCATTTTATTATCACTTGCTGTGCATTCTGTCCCATAACTGACATGATTACTTTTATTCCTCCCTTCTCTCACTGAACATTCTGGGTTTGACAACAATATAGCAAATTGATATCTTCTCTTTTCTTCCAGATCACCCTGGTCTCCTTTCTCCATCACCACAGATAAATGTCTTCCTTCTAGGTCCAGATATCTCTTCCCTGTCCCTGTGATATCTCTCTTCTTTGCATACAATATACAGATCATACCCGGGTAATGAATGATATTTATTTTTGAACAATAACACTGCTGCTGCAGTGTTTTCCTGCCTAATTACTGATCTGTTTTCCTCAGGTGTAAATGACCATTCCTCTCTGAAATATTGCTTCTATACTTATCTCTCTCTTCTGCTACTCAGATTACGCTTAAGTCCACCTGTCATGTCTTTCCACATCAAATTCACACATCACCATGGTCATGACTCTGTAATTTAATTCTCTCTTCTATGTTCATCTAAGCACCATCATAAGGTCACTCTTTCTTCCATACCCATTTCAAACACTGAAACACCATTTAACTCCACCTCTTTCACATTCTGTAGCAACATATACTGAAATAATTATAAATCTGGCATTTATTATATTAGATAAGGATTTCTACAAACTAAAATATAGCATATTTATATATTCATTGCATGCAGAAATACTGTGACTTAAATATGTGTAAAAAATAAGATAACAATCTGTATGTGAAATCCCACTGATGGAATGTTTAAGTGCCTTTTATCTTTTTGATTTAAGTTTTGTCTATGAATCCTAGCAGACTATTTTATAAACATGTTTCAATTTGCCTCTGCAATAAAACAAATTCAGAATTTGTTTTCTTTCTTCTGAAATACACTAGTCTAAAAATTTTATAAATTGCTACCTTCATCTTTATTTTGAATGTGAATGTTTCTTTATTTTTGCATGCATCATCTTTTCCAATGACTTTCTCAGGGACTAGCTAATAATCTAATGCAGAAGATGCCCAGCTTTGTTTCATTCACATTTTTGCAGTCAGCTTACAAGACATAGTGCCCTCAGCCTGTGAGCAGGATTCAAGAATACTAAGTGCTGAACACATATGAAATATAATCCCAGGGGCCCAGATATGTCCCCACCAGGGAAAGGTGACCCTCTTTTGCAGTTTAAATAGTGATTCCTGAATTTGTGTCCTGCATAATTTGCTGCACTTATTTTTAAAAGAACAGATAAAATATACCCTTGTTTTATTGCACTTTTCTATTTGTTGATGGAAGGAGATCCAGATGAATTTATATGGACATCATCAGACTTGAACAGGGTTAATCTGCTTAGACTCAGGTGAGTTCATTTTAGTCTTGATTCACTTCGTTGCACATCTATAATGGTTATTAACAAGCTTAAGGACCTTTGGGAGCTTATGGATAACAATGCAGCACCATGGAAGGTGGGAAATCATTATCCTCATAAGGCTGGTGTAATAATTTGCAGTCACACACAGTTTCTGTACTAATCCTTGGGGTTGGGATAGGTCACTAGGTCTGTAAACCTTTCATCAACTTTATACATTTTTTGCTCTTGCTCTTTAATTAATGAATATATACTAACATAAAAGCAGATGTAAAGAGTTGAACATATAAGTTTTTTCAGGCATCACTGGCAAATTTTACTGTCTGTATGTGTATATTCATTTTTAATACAAGCAAGGCTTATGATTTTTTAAATTTTTTCACTATCGTATATCTTCACTGTCTGTCTCATGATAATTGATAAACAATATTTAACAATTGGAAGAAACTCCACTGACAATTTTAAAATTAATGGTAATTTCAGATAATATTTCTTAGTGTATTTATTTAGTTCAAACTTTGTAATGTATTTAGATAATAACAGGTGTCAGAATAATTCTCTATGTAAAGCAGATGCTTATTCTGTAAATTTAAAAAAAATGAAGTCCAAATACTGGAAAGAAATTAATACAATGATATTATAATAAGTTGTGATTATCTAATATTCAGAACACGTATGTTTTCAATACCATGGTTTTGCATAGTTTTTCAAATAATTGGTTATGGTAGGAGGATATTGTACACTTTCTAAGAGAGCAGAGGCTCTGTAAGGTTGAAATTCAGAGTCATTTTTGATCTCTGTGTTTGTCATGCAAACAGAAAAACCAGCTTCTTTAATAATGTTAAATTTTGTAATGAAACACCTTTTTTTTCCCCCCACATTTTTGATATTCTTTTCCTCTACATAACCATAAGTAATTGCTTTTGGTCTGAGCAGGAGAAGCATGAAACATGAATTAATAGAATAATCAGTTCAAGGGTTTTACAGTTACCAACTTATTGTTTTAGAGTTACTTCTGGAACACAGGAAAGTTGTAAGAGCTATGCATTCCTACTATTTTTGCCCTTCTGGCAAATTTTGACGCATTGGACCCATTAGTCAATCTGAAACAACATGCTGTAGGGCAGATGGTGTCTGAGACTGTGTCCAAAGCAGTCAAAATGTTGAGAAGGGAATTACTGAGAGTTACTTAAGCAGTTAAAGCGCAGCTTGAGCAAGCCCACGAGGGCTCTCAGGCCCACAGCCTACTCCATTTCAGAAATATCAATGTAGTCCACTCATTTCTCACTCAGAGAATGGAAGAGGTCAGAGTAGTTGCTCTTCCCATCTTATATGGTATTCTGGAATGGTTTTTTGTCAAGGAATACCAGAATCAATGTACTTCTCTCCCTAAGTAAGAGAAACCAACTGTTTCATATCGTGCTACTCTGAAAAGTGTCTTTTAGCTCCTTCTAGGTTGCACATTATTAGGGAAGGTGGAGGCAGATGTGTTACTCTCCTTTTGATGCTGTGTCCTAAAGTAACAAAGAAGTCGGGTTAGAGAATATGCAAGACAGTAGTAATTGGGAGATGCAGGAAAGAGAGGAAGTGAAACAGGAAGGTTCTTAAATTTTAGTGCTGGCTCTGAAAATTGAATTTTATGTCGGATAAAGTATGACATATAAAGACAATACGGAAATTTCTGAGAAGGTTTCCAGAACCTTATAAACTGCTTCTAGTAGGCAACAAAAGTTTTGTCTTGGGAAAGCCACAGAGCCTGTCCTGGATATGATGAGAGATGATAGCCACTGCCCTCTCATATGGTTGGACCTATGCCAGGATGCTGTCCAAAATGAAGATATTCCCTACCATTGTAAGGGATGCATGTTTGATTAGCCAAAGGGTCATGCTAGCATCTTCCAATGGCATGGCCTGGTGTCTATGCAGTCCGCTACTACTCATCGGACATAGTTTTGTCATAGGAAGGGAGATACCTGAATTTTGAATGAACAGATATGCAGCTGGCCAAGAAGGTACAAGATTGAAGGCTGTCATTGAGCAAGAGTGTTTTGGTATCATTTCCAAGTCAATCTTTCATTGAGCCCTTTACAATTATTTGTATGTTAATACATTTTTAAAAACTGTTTGGCAGCTACTAGACAATCTGAACTAAGGCAAAGTTTTGCATCTTGTTTTCAATAAGGAAGCCAACAATTTCTGGTGAAGAAACAGTAACAGCCTGCCTTTGGGGGCTGGTGTGCATAGCATAATCTATTGTTTCACTGGAAATTAGAAAGCATGGGTATCTCTCCTGGCTACATTCCAGTGGAATGTGTTAGTTTGGACAAATCACTTAGCTTCTGTGTGCTTCACTTGCTCCATCTGTAAAATGGAGATAATTATGGTATATGCCTCTCAAGGATGTTACAGTACTTAATTAGTGAATTTTTAATTCCTTGGAGGTCTTCAGAGGAAATATATTATATGTTAAATATGTCTAAAGCACATTCAAATAATTTTAAAATTATTATAATCGTTCCCTATTTAAAACATTTTTTTTTTTTGAAGTTATGGAGCTTTGGGACAAAGAATGAGAGATTCTTAAGAACGCATGAAAAAATGGTTTTACCTGCTTCTCAAGTGCTTGTTGGTCAACTGGTTACTTTAAAGGCTATGTTCACTCATTGTAGCAAAAAGAAAACTAAGGTTATTATTGCTTATATCTTCCAATATATTGTGGAAAAATGTTAGAGATTGTGGGATAGCAACTAATTTCAAGGAACAATCATAGAATCACAGAATTATAGAATTTCCTGAGTTGGAAGATACCTCAAAGATCATCTAGTTACAGCTCCCCTGCCATGGGCAGGGGCACCTTTCACAAAAACAGGTTGGTCAGGGGCCCATCCAACTATACCCGAGGGCTATGAACAAGCCGGGAATTAATGTAGACCAGAAATTGAAAGCAGGTTTCTTAGCACAATCAAGTTCTAGAACCATTGAAATATGAACAAGTGTTAGCAAAAAAATTTTTTAAATGTTTAGGTTATGATCAGGCAGTGAGTGAAAAGTGTTATACATTGCAGCAGTCGAAGTAACAGGGGACTGTACTCAAACCTTTATGAACTACAATTTACTACAACTGAGTAAGCTTTGCAATACATAGCAAATATAAATGTGGTATTATGTCATGGTCACAGAGGCAGAGCAGCAGCCCCTAGACAGGCTCTGTCTCTGCTATGTGCAATCATATCTCTGTTATGTGCACAGAACCTGTATCAAGCCATTCTGTCAGATCTGATATACAGCAAGGAAATAGTGCCACATGAAGGAAGTTGTTCATACTGCTCTGTGATATTCAGAAAAAGATGATATGTTTTATCAGTTATAAGTTCCTCATGACATTTGCTTTCTGCTCAAGACATATGTAACATTACAGTTTTTAGTTTTAGGACTGAGCAAGAGTCAGCTGTGTTTTTCAGCTACTGAAGTGATAATCTGTGCCATATAGAGTGTCGTTAGAATAACCCATAGAGCCATACATTGATCTAAATGCTTGACATGGGTAGAAATAAATCTCACTCAGCACCCTCTTTTCAGTAGCTCAGTTGTGGCATCTGGCTTAGATTCAACCTGGTTTCAGATTAAAGTAAATGTAACAAATATCTAAAAATATCTGCTAAGCTGTGAGGAGCTAAACTCTTTTTCTTCAATAAATAAATAATATAGACATATACACAGTAGGTACACTTCTCATCTTCGATGCAACATCATATACTTCATTAGTGGAAAAAACCTTTTTCTAAAATATCAATTCAAAGAAACAAACTGAAATATCTCTAATGAGTTCTTTCATTATGACAAAATATTGTCAATGCTTGTGTGTACATTTGCATTTTGGTTGAGAAAAGCACTGCTGTTTGAAAACAAATTTCCTGGCCAAAACATTTGCTGCAGTTTGATTTGGATTTGTAGAGCAGTTTTACTGCACGCAACTGGATTTCTAACAAGGAAAATTGTTCTGCTCTTGTTGCACACCAAATGCAATTCCAAACCTGGAGTAAAGGTATAAATATCCACACCTATGACTTTTCCTCCAGATGGCTACGAACCATCACATGGTAAGGACAGTCAGCCCAGGGGACCAAACCAAACAGTACAGAGAAAGACCCTGACTGAAAAACCATTTAGATGGTTTTTGCAGCAGCAACTGTTTTAATCTGCTGACTCCTCCTATTGCACTAAACCACTTTTTAGTATAACCATGGCCAGTATTAGCCTGACCACAAATAATTTTTCATGTAGTTCAGTTATTTTAATTTGGTATGTGAATTTATGAATCTATAAACACACACAAATACACAAACGTGTATATAGGAAAACACATCCTGCATGCTATAAGGCAAAACCATCTGCAATTTTTTTTAATAAAAATGCACAGGAAAAAGGTTTTGAAGTTTTTTTCTTACTTCAGTGATGACATTGTTAAAGTTCTTATTCAGAAACTGCAGCTTAGGCAAAAAAACACAAGGTTGTCCAAGATTCTCATTGGCTGGAAACTTCTGTAAAATGGATTATAGAAGTGAATTACTGGTGAGTGGTAAACCAGCTTGCATTCAACTGGTGTGTACCAGGATGTTGATTTGCAATAGCCCTATGAACACTAAGGACATTCCAGAGGACTGGAAGAAAGATAACACCATGCCAGTACTTAAAAGACTAAATGAGCCAACCCACATAATTATAGGGCTGTCAGCATGACATCGATCCCAGGCAAAATAATAGAGTTACTGAAATGGGACTCTGTTACTAAAAGAATGAAAGGAGGAAAATGGAATGAATGCCAATCAACATAAGCATATGGAAAATAGACCCTGTCAAAATAACTTTCTTTTGTGCAAGATTACTTCTTTGGTTGCAAAATGGAATTGTGTTGATACGAGCTACCTAGGTTTCAGTAAGACATGACACGTCTTACAAACCTGTATATATGACATACATAGTTATATACCTCATTTAATTCAAAAACAGAGATTCAAAATTAACACAGTACACAGTGAAAGAGCTTGTCTTATAAGTCCTAATATGTAAACACAGAGTTAGCACTAATTGTGTGAAGTTTGAGCTCAGTATTGCAGGGATTTTTTTTTTATTATTTTTGTAATATATTCAATATTTTGGATCAGTGGTGAGATATGAAATAATTGAGAATTGATGCATTTTCACCATTTCTGGCAGTAGAAAAATTTGAAGAGATAGTTAATGAACAGGATAGGTTACTGCAACAGAATATTCTGTTTATCTCAGTTATATGAGTGCAAGCAAATCATGGGATATACTGTGTTCACTTAAATGAATAGAATGCCAATGACCTGCTAAATGTCAGGGTTCAGATTTGGTTGCTCTCATCACATCCAGACCACACAAAACAATGGAGTTGGTTTTTATTTTCTGGACATTCCTTACAAGGAGTGGGACGTGGAGAGACAGGCAAAGCAGTGAAGTCATGCTCACTGACTACTGGAAGCAAACCCAGGACATGTTTCCATCCACTTACTTTTCTACAGAGAGAAGGTTGCTGGCAACCTCTCCCATTCCCATCCTCCATGACAGGAACTCTTCAAATGATATTTTATCACTCACAGCTTTCCCTTGTGGCCTCCCTGCTTTGTTTCCCAAATATCCTAGGACTCTTATGTTCCTTCCCCCGCTAGAGTGTCCCGCAGCTGACATTTTGCCACTTCCTGTGACACCAAGGAGCAGAACTCAGTTGCTCAAGAGCTACCTGTGTATTGTATGCTCTTAATATTAAAGAGGTAAACTATGTTCAAAACTTTGGAGGTGAATTTTGCAGGGCTCTACAGACAAAACACAGAATGCATGATACCCATTCATTAAGTATGTAGCCTGGGTCTTGGAGTGTGACTCTGAGGAAGTCAAGTAAGTTCCTTACGCAGTATCCAGGAAGAATTAGTTCCTTTGCAGGGGGAGCCAGAAGAAACAGGATACTAAGTTATCAGTATGTGAAAAACAGAAATGTCTTAAAAGCAGTACCAAATGAATAACTGACTGTGGACAACATCCTCCTTTACTTTCCTTTTTAGCCTCTATTTGAACATTTTAATTTTCTGTGGCTGCAGGCAACAGAATAATGTTTCACAGGCTGCATGCAGCCACTGAGTTAGAGGAAAAGCAACTTCAATTTTTTTTTTTTTTTTATTCCTAAGTAAGATATTATTAGAAGTAAATTGAGTCTTACCTCAAAACTTCTTGGCCTATTCTACAAAGACACACAAGACTTCTTGGCTTATTCCACAGACATTTGATAAAGCAAAGAGAAAGTTAGATTTTGGAGAAAGCCAGTGCTGGTGCTGCTTTCAATTAGTGAAATAAAATATAAAATTTAGAAATTATCAGAGTTAGGTTCAGATTTGCTTGGGTAAGATTCTCAGCTGAGGTAAAGCAACATGATTTTTTATAGTTACAGTTGAATTCCTTTCTTTCATATCAGCTGAGAATCTGGCAGCTATTATTTATTTAAACTTTTAGTATGACATGAAACTGCTCTGAGATACTTCTCTTTTTTTCTCATTCAACCATAAGCCAATATCCAGAGTACAAATGTTTGGTAATAAATTTTTCTTACCACTGGAATTTAGACTAGATACAAATGTAATTTAGCTGGTACTTTATTTTACGGCTCAGGGGATTTGTTGGATACTTACTTAGGACAAAAGCCTTTAGTTCTAGATATTGACACCAGCAGTGCTGTCATCTGGCAAACACTGGAGCACATATAGTACTTAGGAGAATTATATTTGGTAAATAAAAAAGGTGTGTAAGTAAAAAATATGTTGATTGTAGTATAGGCTGATATTTTAAGCAGTCACAGATGGCAATGTACTAACTAGTTATTGACAGCAATATCAGCTCTAGAAAGGGTTTTGACAGGTCTCATCATACAATGATTAATTACTGCGAGGCACTCCAATTTCCTCCCTTGTTCAGCTCATGGCTCAGAGTAAAATCTGTTGCTCTTATTACACTCTACAACACAGGAAATATCTTCTCACTGCTCTATCCAAGGACCAATCGAAAGCCCAAAAGTCAGTCAAATAAGGCTCACAGTCAATGCTGGAAAGGCCTTTCCTCAAGGGGTTGAGAAAGGAAGGAAGTTAATACGGCTTTGCTCTCTGTGTTTTAATTTGTTTTAAATGACCGATGGGTAGGAGAGATGAATAGGTTTTCTGAGGAGAGCAGGTGGGTATTAGTCAAGTCAGTTCTCAGATTATGTATGAAAAGATATAGGTGAAAAATTAACAGCTGTGAGACGAAGCAAAGGATAGTAGAGCTTATGCCTAAAATGTATACACTAAAAAAGAACACGGACAATAATTGAAACAAGATCTATGTATGTTCCTGAGACTGTTCCTAAAACAGAGACATTGCCTATTTGAAGGATTGCTTCTATGCTCCTGGTGTTGAATACACAGTGATATTGGATGTATACTAGTCATTGAGATTTCCTAGAAATGGACAGGGGCAAGTCCTGCCTGATTAGTTTTAGAGAAAATATTCAGCAAGTAGCTCTGTCAAGAAGGCTTTTTTACAGTGCAGTGGTGTTTAATAAGGCAAAGGAGATGCTACGTTGTGAGAATACCGAAATGTGTTTAAAGTCTAAAAGTTCTCCCTTGCGTGACCCGAAACAATAGGAAGCATGTATGTGGGGTGAACTGCCTTACAGAGTGGAATTCTGTTTAAGATTTTCAGGCTAGCTCCAGATGAGGTAGTAGATCTACACATCTGTACAACTCTGAACAGAAATTATACTCTGGGTCCTGGAAGCAGTGCAGATGCATGATTGCTGCACTGAACTATGCTTTGGCTAGTGCAATTATGCTGACGTGGCTATGCTGCTTCCAGTGTTAGCCTTATTTTGAGCTAGCTTAGATCTCTCTGCCCTATAGTGCAAACTTATCCACAGTCTTCACCCTTACATGAATCTAGAAATGTTGACCCTTTAAATATACCACCTTTTGTATCTGGAAAACAGAGTGGGAATGCTCAGGGGTATATCCAGCTGTAATTAGCAAGCTGTACCCTGAGGTGGGCATTGCTCTTTATTTCTCCTGTTCTTCCTCATACAACTAGATACAGGACAATAGATTGCTCAGAACTGTGCCTAAAGTTAGCAAAGGCAAACTCTTTCTTTGGTTCTTGGTGGCTGTGTTTTGCATCAAGGTTGAGGATTGGGCTGACTGTCTGATTAAGGTCAAACCTGACTTAGATTGACAGGGTTTTAGATGCTGGTGTGTGTGTGTGTGTATCTGTGCCGAGTGTAAAGGTGTTTTCAACTTCCTTTGCTACATAGGACGTGGTTCAGCTTTTGGGAATCATCAGGGCAGCTCTCACTTCGTCAGTTTTCTAACATCAAAGGATCTTTTGGAATTGCTAATGCCTTGATCTCCACTTCTCAGTCTGTATCACAGAGCTTATTCTGAAACACTTTGGTCTAATTAAAACCTTAGGGTTTGCATGAAACTGAGTGATATATAAGGTTTACGATATAAAAGAAGGAGAAGACCACATGATCATCAGGGTTGGTGATATGGTGATCTTTTCTGGAATTATGTTCTACAGGTCTTCATCTTCTCCCTGTGGGACAGAATGAGGTAAGGATATTATAGATATCCAAGAGTCTTAAAGCTGTAAGGAAACCTGCCTTGAATTTATTTTCACAGAATCACAGAATGGGTCAGTTTGGAAGGGACAACAGTGGGTCACCTGGTCCAACCTCCCTGCTCAAGCAGGGTTGTCCCAGAGCACATGGCACAGGATTGTGTCCAGACTCCTCTGGAACAGCTCCAGAAAGACTCCACAACCTCTCTGGCCAATCAGTTCCAGTGCATGGTCACTCACAGTAAAGTTCTTCCTTATGTTCAGGTGGAACTTCCTGCACATGAATTTCTGCCCATTACCTCTTCTTCTATTGGCTGGCCCTATCGAGAAGAGGCTGGATCCATCTTCTTGGCACCCCTGCTTTAGATATTTATAGACATTGAGGTCACTTTTCAGTCACCTCTTCTCGAGGCTGAGCAGGCGCAGATTCCTTGGCATTTCCTAAAAGGAGACTTGCTCCTGTTCCTTGATCAACTTTGTAGCTCTTGCCTGGACCCACTCCAGGAGCTACATATCTCTCTTGTACTGAGGAGCCCAGGACTGCACACAGCACTCCAGATGTGGCCTTCACCAGGACTTAGTAGAAGGGCAGGATCACCTCCCTTGACCTTCTGGCTGTGCTCTGCCTAATGCACACCTTCATGGCTACAGCAAAAAAATTAACCCTGTCCTTGGCTGAAACCGTGACAGTGAACCAAATCTTCTCTCACCTAAATGCTATTCAGTGATCAAAGGTGAAACACATTTAGTTTATTTGTTGCCTTTAGAGCTAATTACCATTGGTGAAGCAGGAGTTACATTGCATTAGTAAAACAGACACTAGTTTGACGTTTCTTAATTGTTGAGAGCATGGGAGCACCCCACAAAATCTCTTCATCCAAAGGCACAGTTGATAATATAACTATGGAGGGAGGTCTGCAGAAACAGAAGAGCAGGGAGGCAGGTGCTGTCACACGATTTATTTCAAACCTATAAAAAAGAATACACAGCCAGGAGCCACTAAAGAGAAAAAAATTAACCTTAGAAATAGATGTGTAATTTCCCACAATTGAACAGAAATGAAGAGACAGAAAAAGAAACAGGTCCTGACGTGCCTGACCCTGTAGCCTATATGATCACAAAGGCCCAATGTCACTAAAATCAGGCTAACAAGATATCACCTCATTTGATGATAACAGGGATTCGTAGGTTCAGACTCCACCTGTATAGTGCAGTCACACGAAGCCTGAATCCCAGGTGAAACACACACGGCACTGGGTCTCACAGAGTTATGTTCAGCAGAGTCACAATAAAAAGCCAACAGGAAAAAAATCCTATGTTATAACTGATTTCTGAAAATTATAAAGGAAGTAAAATTAATGCTCATGACTTGAGATGAATAGTATGAATGGTGAGGAATCACAAATTATCCTTAGGGGACATTAATAACCCAAAAGGCAGTCAAGTGATTTAGGAAAGAGAGAAAAATTACAGATGTTTTTAATGCTAAAAATTTGCTCTTCAATACGTTCTTCAAGGCCAAACATATGCCATAGGTTTATAGCCAAAATATTGGTTTTCTCTCTTTGGGGCCTTACTTTAGGTTACTGATGCTGAAAGCTGATGCATAAAATTGTCTAATGGCTGCTGGAATACGTGCAGTAGGATTGTTAATGTGGCATCCTTGCTTAGTGTGAATAAAACTCCTTTCTATGAGAATAATTTTCCAAGTTTTGCAACTCAGTGAGTTTGCAAACAATTGCAAACCAATATCAAATCCGCAAAATCAATTTACAAATTCAATCTAGTATCACTCCCCACCCAAACTTCACCTAATAATACTTTCCATATTCCTTGCTTTTATTGAGCATTTAAGATGTTGGGGGTTTCTTTCAATTAACATTACTTTTAACAATCCAGTTAAAACAGATCTTGTAGATCTGTTTAGTCCACTGATCTAAAACATAGACATAAATATGACAATAACATATCGAGTAGTTTTTATGTGCAAGGTCTTGAGAGTTACTGGATCTTCAAGAGTTACAGCAGACTTTCTCTACTTACTTGGAATTATCTATGGGATCTTATTCCCTTGTCCTTAATCCATCAGATAGCAGTGCTTTTTTTATAGGACCTTATTGATTGTCTATGACTGTTATTAAATTGCTAAAATAATTGACTAAGTGGAAATTATACAGTTGTCACCATTGTATTTATAAGGTATTGAATATATATGTAATAGCCATATACCATAATTACCAGATACATAGCTAGATAGCCATTATATCAAGTTTTATATCTGAATTTTAGAATTTTTTATGAACTTTAAATGTTATTGTTTTATAGTTCTAGTAGTTTTAATAGCTTTGTTCCCCAACTGAAATATTTTTATATTAGCATGTTTTCCTAAAGCTGAGGTGATACAAACCCTGACCATATTAAATAATGAAATAAATATATAAATAAAATA
>VWZT01004852.1:448757-505362 GCA_013397055.1 Pachycephala philippinensis | reverse complement strand
ATATATATCAACTTTTCAGAAATAAACTGGACCATGCAGACATGCAGGTGATTAAAAAGAGAGATAAAAGTTGTTAGCTGAAATGGTTTATTGCTTGAAAGCTGTTTTATCCTACGAAGAGATGACAATGTCCCTGGGTAGAGCAACATATTTTGAAGAAAAAGCCAAAATGAGAGTTTTATTAATAGTAGAGTGAATCTGGTAGAGCTTCCATATTTATGTTTACTCCTGACATATTTTTTTTCTTCTTTTTTTCCCCCCCAGTCTTTAAATTACACATAAGAAAGTTTCTGGTTAGCATAGCCGTCATGGGGAGACCTAGTGAGGAGGTGATGTTGTACTCAAGGTTTATCAGTCAGTGGGAAATCAGCAGTGAAAGGAGAATCCAGAAGAGTAGGTGTGATGTTCAAGGGGAGCAGGACTGTTGATAAAAGGTACCAGCTGGGGCTCTGATCTGTGGAGGGCTGGATAGAATTCAGGTGAGAGAATTTAGATCTTATGTAGAAATGCAGCAATGCTTTGAAATGAGGATTTTTAAGATAGAGCTCCAGAAGAAATGTATCTTTGATCAGGAGAAATGGGGAAATTGGTGTTTGGAGATCCTTGAAATATGAAGGGATTTTTGGAGTGAAATTTTGAGGTGTCCCCTCTAGGCATTCTTATCCCTTAATCTCCCTTTGCAGAGATGGTGACCCCTACTCAGGCCCTTATAAGTGTTGTACGCTTAACTGTGCCCTCTGAATTCTTAAGTTTGAGGAGATTAGCATAACCTTCCAAGTCATGCAAAGGAAAACGAATGCCTGCAGTATATGTATGGAAAGAGTAAGTGGTACTGCCGTATCTTTATCATACTAAAGAGTGGGTGATACATAGAGCATTTGCTTTGTTGCTCAGAAGAGGTTAGAACGACAATGTGCAGCCCCATGTAACCAAACGTGTGTGTTGAAAGAATACACTGTGGTGTGTAAGCAGTGACAGACCCTAATTATTTTCACAGCTATAAAAAAAGTAGGAGCAGAAACCCCCAGCTTCTTTCTCCAAATGACAGGCTTCTTTATCTGTTCAAAGGTAAATGGCAAAGCTATAGTCAGGCTGCAAGAAATACGATGTCTACACATTCTTCCATGAACAATTAAAGACTTTCTGCTACTGAAAATATATCATCTCTTATGGCCAAGGAGATTTCAATCCATGATGCTC
Organism: Pachycephala philippinensis; assembly: GCA_013397055.1. Lineage (NCBI taxonomy): Eukaryota > Metazoa > Chordata > Aves > Passeriformes > Pachycephala > Pachycephala philippinensis. The sequence goes on along the minus strand of VWZT01004852.1, from coordinate 504,162 downwards.
AATATAAATACAATCCCACAATCTTGTCCAATGCAGCACAGCATTCCTGCCATGAAAATGATTTAGGGAAATTCTGTGTGGTGCCATGGGTGGCATCTTTTCATCTAACCAAAAGACATGAAAAGCACATCAGAGTTTCATGCACTGCACAAAGAAACAGCTAGACCCTCTCTCAGTAAAATGATGGGGAGTGGGCTGATTGCCATCTAAGATGCAACTAATTGGTGTGTTCTCTGAGGTGTGATAGGATATTGGACTATCAGGCATAATATTACTGTCTTATAAAGCTACTGCATAATGCAACCAGTAGAGTGTGCCACAAAGGTTATTCTAAAGGACAGCATGATTTTAAAGTCAGTCTGGTGTTCTGTGATGAACCAAGGATGTTTCTACATGAATAGGTTAACGCAAAATCTGGTTCTAGCATGCATGCAACTGTAACATGCAGTTAATACACGTACAGATCTACATGTGTTCCTGTATAAAGATGTGAGAAAGATGTGAAGAGAGAACTGGAGACATTCTGGTCTGAAGTGGTAAAGACAGACATTTTACACCCTCTATGAACAGGAAGCAGTGCAGGTATTGTACTGGTAAAAATATTCAAGTGATGATAAGGAAGCTGGATGAAACAAATGTTGTTATTAAGAGAAAGCTTTAAATAAAAGACTCCAAAAACCTAGGCACATACTATGATAATCAAAAGGAATTTTCATTGGCAATAATAGAAAAGAGAAAAGTTGACAAGAGAAATAAAAAAATACTTTGGCTAGTGTTTTTTTATTTTCTTTTTATTAATATTTCAATGGCAGATCATAAAATAATTTTTACAGACAAATTAGGCTAGATTGAAGAGGAAAAAATGTACAAATGATGCACTCCCCTGTGCATATGATGTCACTTACATTGCATATAGATCAGATCCCCACTTATACTAATTTAGGCTCATAATATATTGAGTTATTACAGTTTGGTCCCCTCTCCACTTCCAAGTTTATGCCAAGTGAAAACCATTGTAAAACAGACATGAATCTAATCCAAGACAGAGACCCCCCAAACCTCAGACTGCAATCGGAAAGCATTATATGTATGGCAATACCTGATATTCTTCATTCATGCAGTTTGCTGAGAGATGTTTCTGAAGCTCAATGACAAACATTTCTTTACTGACCTTTGGCAAGTAAGATGTTGGGATACGAGGGGGAAAAATAATGAGGCTTTTATTAAAGATGCTAGGGTTCTTAGGGGTTAAGTGGACTGTCACTTATTTAGATAAACTAGGAGAATACACTGATCAGAAATACTGGTGGTAATAGAGCTTACAGCATTCACTCTTTAAGGAAGCAGAATTTCTCCAGTAAAATGTCAAGTGAAAACTTGGTACTCAGTAGCTTGAGGATGACATCCTCAATCTGTGCAATAGTTAATAAAAAGCCAGGTGTCTTTGGTAAAGGAGTAATAAGAAGGAAGGAGGGATGGAAGGAAGGGTGACTAATGGAACATAATTGCGTATGGATATTGGATATGGATTTTGTTCACTCTACACAGCAACTAGGGATATTTTCATATGTGTTTGAAAAATTGTCCTAGGGGACAAATGTCTGTTCCTTAGGATTTAAAAGAAAATACGGCTGTACAAAAACAAATTTGCACAACTGGTAAAACCAATGAAAATCCTATTTCTGTGGAGAAGCAAAATCCTCCATCACCTAGTTTCTTATCTCACCCACTTTGCTGTAAGAGAAAGATACATAATTATGTGGCTGCTTGTCCATATAGTTGTGGTAAATAATGTGCCTTTACTTTTAGCCTATATAAGAGGGTGCTACTTGTCAGTTATTATTGGCAGGATGGTAGCATCACATCATTACTAATATTAAAATTAATATTGTCAATAATTTTCATTATCGGTCCCCATTTTATGTTCCTATTATTCAGTTGCTTATAGCTTGGCACAACTTCAGTCCCTGGGGTGGAAATTTCTCCATGTTTTGTGTCAGCCTCAGGTTAAATTTCTTATTTTTGCATTTTAATTTCAAACAAAGTGATCCAGCAGTCCATTATTTCTTTGAATAGCACCCCCCTCCTTTCCAATAGAGGCTTGAAATATGTGTCAGGGATGTGTTGGTTTGTTTTTTTTTTTGGTTGGCCTCTTCAAAATCTGTTGAAATTTGGCCAAATAATAAACATTTGAAAGATATACTCAGCCAACTTCCTTCATATTAAAAAGCTAAAATTTCAAAAGACTCTTCCTCCGCAAGCATGTGTCTACTGCTAGTTGAACCATATGTGGCCTCTTTCACGGAAGGCAAGCGAGTATCCTGGATCCTATCACTGGTCAGAGACTTCCATTTTATTTGCAGCCTTGTGCGGGGCAAGGGGAAGGCAGGAGCCAATGTCAGAATGAAAGTCAAGTTGTCCTGTGTGTTTTGCTTTGCATGCAGCCTCCAGCTACCACTCAAGAAATCTGGAGAAAGGAGGGGTTCAAAAGACAGATCTGGGGAAAGATAAGGAGCAGAATTAGGTCAGCAAGTCTTGTGAGACGTAATCTGGAGTATGAATCAGAGCTTCTGCCGAGGTGTTATAACAAGAAAAGACTTGTAATGAGGGAAATTTGGAAACGTGATGAAGACCCAGTGAGAAGAAAGGACTGGGATAAGGGTAGACAGATTATAATTGGGTAGGAGGTGATTAGTTATTACTAAAAGTAAAACCAGGATTAAGACAAGTTAGGAAAAGATTGGGTTAAAAATATTACTGAACAGAATCTGGGTTGCACAGACAATCATGGTTAAACAGAGTAAGATGAAAATAGGATGGAATGGGTAACAGATTCGAGCAAGTGCATTTGAGTGAACTCTGAAGAGAAGAGAAAATGCAGCTTTATCTCTGCATCCATTCCTTCTTTTGCCTTGTGGCAGGTATTCATAAGTTGAATGCAATGTAACTTGGCTGTGGACAAAAATGTTGATTGCTTATATGTCAACATTTTTCCTTGCTTTTAGAGATCCAAACCTATAGGTCCATGTATAACTGAAAAACAAATGTTAAAAAATGCAATTAAGGATGTGTTGATAAAAATTCGTGTGATAGAAAATAATAGATAACATTTTCAATATGACATTAGCCTGAGTGATTGAGGCAATTTCATGTTACTGAAATTATAATTCCGGTGCAAGTAGATTGCATTGAACCTAATTCTGCTGCAGGTAGTTTCAGTTGGAGGTATTGGCTTTGCAAGAGGTTGCTTATATTGTTTGTACTTTTATATTAGGCTTTAGGAAGCATAAGGTGGATGTTCTAGGATACTGTGAAGATACCTTTAAGCCACAACTTTCTTTCCTTTTTCCATGTACAACAAGGTCTTTTTAAGGTGTTCTTTTAGTCAACAGCTCCACCACAAACTTAGTTGTTTGATCTATGGTTAAGATGCATTTATCATATGAGCTACGTTCTTATTTGAAGAACACTGATTTACTTATTTGGGCTTTCAAACCTGTTCTGCACAGGTTACCATCCCATTGCAGAAACAGAGCAAATTCTAAATCCTATGAAGACTATTCCTTGTCTGCAATAATTTCTGAATTCTCACACAATCAAGTATTATTAATTGTTATATAGTATGTCATGGGGTTTTATGCTCCATTTTCTATCATTTATTCAGAAAACTGTGAATTTTATAGAAGTCTAAGTATATTACAACATTTACCTTTATGAATTATATACGTCACTGGCAACAAGTCATATTTTTTTAATTTTACATGAGCTATTTCAGGTGAAATTATGGAGTGTTACTATCCTCTCATAATTCCCAGATAACCAGGATAACTAGCTTTTACTTATTCATCCTTTTGCCCTTTTGAAAGGTTGCCATACAAGATTTTTCCCACTCTTCTGAAATTTCCCCAGGACTAACTTGGGGTCAGCATTAAAGATTCACAAGAGTCTCTTCATTGCTGTAACTGAAGGCCTAGCTCCTAAACGGTAAAGGCTGGCTTAGAGTCTGTAAGAATATATCTGAAATAAGGGTTGTCACTTTTCCATGTCCATCTTTTTGCCTATATACTTACCTTCAATGAATTTCATCTAACATTTAATTGCCCCATGCCTGAAGGTACGATACAGTGCCAGGTTAAGAGTAAGAAGTGACTGCAATATCTGAGTTCCAGTAGCACTATCTGCACTACTTCACAGTGAGCTCTTTCTTCTGCTGCCTTAAATAGCTTAATATCATAAGGAACTGTTGACACTTTATATTCACCCTCTCTTCCTTCCAGTTATTTAGAAATACACTGAGCAGTACAAGACCCAAAAACATGACTGCAGAGCTCCACGGGGATCCTCCTTCTACACTGAGAAGGGACTCTTAATCTCTGTTTCCGATCTTAACCAATTATTTATACATGCAAGAATCTTCTTTTAATCTTCTGACTTCTCAGTTTCTTTAAGGACCCTTGGTAAGGGATCTTGTCAAACGCTTTCTGGAAATCCAAATAATCTGTATCATCAGGGTGAATCTTATTCATTCTCTTGTGTATCATTTAAAGAACTTGTATTGATTCGTTAGAAATTATTTCTTTTTATAGAAGTAGTTCTAGCTCCTTCCTATTACATGTAATTTATTAATATGTCCACTGATTATATTTTTTACTATAGTTCCTGCTGAACTGCACAATATAGATGTTGCAGTTCCCAGTCTGTAGTTCCTTCAGTATGCATAAGCAGCCTTTTAAAAACAATCTGTTTTCACCATTGCTTAGTTAACAAATTATTTCAAACAAAGATTGTCCATAACAATACAGATAGTTCATTCTTGCATCAGCTTAGAATTCTTGGGTAGGTATTACCTCTTGTTGGTGACTTAACACTGTTCATTTTATATTTTTGTCTGATAAATGAGGTTAGAAACATTTCATTATAAAGTGGACTTTCAGAGGACCCCTTATTTAGCAGATTTGTGGCTTTGGAATTTATCCACTTTTTTCGTGTCAATCACTAATGAAATTTTACTCTTTTCTTTTCTTTTCTTTTCTTTTCTTTTCTTTTCTTTTCTTTTCTTTTCTTTTCTTTTCTTTTCTTTTCTTTTCTTTTCTTTTCTTTTCTTTTCTTTTNTTTCCTTTCTCTTCCCTTCCCTTTTCTTCTCCTCCCTTCCCTTCCCTTTTCCTTGGAACATTTCTCAACTGTGTTATGTATGAAAAAGCTTTACTAAGATTTTGTGTACTTACTGAAAGTTACTCCTCAAACTTTTGTTTGGTCCATCGTGTTGTTTTTACCTTTACCCTGCTTAACTTTATGTTCTCTTCCCTTTTGCTTGTTTATAACCCATCATGTCTCTGATGAGAAAGGAAAATGGAAGGAATCTTTTTTCTTACCGGTTTTTCTGCCTTGGGTGGAGGTTTTTTTTTATGTTTATCTTTGGACATTTTACCCCTACGAGAGAAAAGAACAAGATGAACTTTTCTTCACTACAAAATTCTACAGCTAAGCTGGAAACTTCCCTGATCTCTTAGTTCCTCTGTAAAAGATCAAGTTCTCCAAACCCAAAGATTATATTACCAAAACCAGGCAAACTTATCACAACAGAGAGTAACAGTGAAATGTTTCAAAACCGCTCCTTCAATAAAGGTTTTTTGGTAGGTTCAGCCTTTCTGACTCTTCCAGAGCGACATTAATTTGGTGACAAGCAATGTATGCCTGACACAGAGTATGTAGGGTGTTTGAGTTCTGAACACCATTTGATACTCAGAAATGTTTCTAAAGTGACTGATAACTCTGAAGTAGTTTTCCTGTCATTAAAAAAACCCAACAGTAAGAGAGAGAGAGATGGAGAAATATTAATCAAATTTTAGAAACCTTTCTGTGTCTGTATGCATATATCTGACTGTATCTGTGCATTTTATTGAAGTAGCACTTTGTAAATCATACAACTCATCTTTTTATCTTTTAATTTTTAATATAGTATTTACCAAATTTGGAGAGCTACTTTTATGACAGTAAAATACAATTATAAACAGCTTTAGGTTAAAATTATACTACTGTGCTATTGTCAAAAGCTGTCAATGTTGCTTTCAATAAAATTTAAAATAATAATTGCTCATGGTTGGTACCTGAGAATTCCTGAACTGAAATGGATGAGGATTACCAGTTTGGCTTCATAAAAGTCCCAGAGGCTTTGCAAGACTTCTGTGTGTTCAAAGTAAAACACTGTAAACTAATGACTTCATAGTCTTATGCTTATTAAAAGGATAAGTGTGAGAGGTCTATCTGTATTCAGTCTTGTGAAGAAATCTATTTTGTTTTAACAAAATTAAGATCTTAATTTGTTGGGTAGCTATAGGTATCCATTCTTTTTTTTACCCACTTGTGATGCATTTAAGTCATAAATATCATATCTTTATAGGCTACTCAGAAGGACTTAGAAATACTTCTAATTATTTTTAAACACAAATTTATCAAGAAATATTTACTGTGTATTTCTTATAAATTTCAGTCAGGAAGAACATATTTGACAATGTGTTACCTTTGCTTTCAGTATCTATATCCCATGATATTGGTTGTTAGAATGAAATATATTTTATTTACTTTTATTCATTGTTTTCTAGATGCTTCCTTTAGTATCTGCTGCTGCTGTTCTGTTTATCCCCTCCCACTCTTGATGCTGCTGCTGCTATTCTTCTACCCTTCCTTTTTCTCTACTTGTGGTGCTCTAAATCTGTCAACCAGATGTAACTTCCAGGAGCCCTGATTACAAGCAGATTTGCAAGCTCTTGTATGTTACTTTCTATTTTAAAAAGTTGACTTGGGATTTGAAAAAAGCTCCCCATTTAGTTCTTTAAATAGAAAGAAAATACTGTAACTCAATGTTGGCTGCTGGTAAGCACTACTGAAACCAACTCATGGCTGGAAACAGATTTGTGGCATTGTTTGGCTTTATAGATGATGATTTATTTTAATGCTATTAGAAAGTGCATGTAGAAGAGAGTTTATTTTCATTTTAAGTATTTCTAAAGGTGTGAGGCCTTGTGGTGCCAGGGAAGGAGACAAGGGAAGACTGTCTGGACTCCTGAGAAAAATACACCAGTCAGTTTCCATTACCTGTATGAGAGCTATATTTCAACTGTAGGGCTGTTCTAAACTCTTAGATTACCCTAGGAAATGTAGTTTGCTATACCCTCCCTAACATTCACAAAAGCTGCATGGCAAAAAATGCTGCCTCTTCCCAGGCTCTTGGCTCAATGACATGTCTGCAGTGGCAATGGGGGCCTCTTCAGCTGGGCAGTCTTCTGATGCATTCTGTCATGCCAGTGCAACCTGTTCTGATAAGCAGCACGTGAAACCCCTCTTTCTCCCCTCCTTGGATCTGCACAAATCTGCCAATGGGTGGGCAGCAGCAAGGCTGAGTGTATTTCAACTGCACAGCTAGACACTGTCATCTGGATGTGGGTGCCCAAAGACAGAGATGATATGGGATCTAGCCATGAGAAAGGAAACACCAAGACAAAGTAAAGCGTGCCTCTGAACAGTGGCCACAATGTGACAGTATTCCTTTAGAGACTATCAAATGATGACACTTTTTGGACTGTAGCTTGCCAACAGAGGAGATCAACAATAGTGTATGGTTCAGGGGGCCATACAATGTAATCCAGTCTCTTAAACAAAATTGTTCCTAAAAGGAAATATTTCTTTGCGTCCAAAAGAAATTAAGGAATAATTTTACATTTAATGAAAAATGGGACTTTCTCATTTGTGGTAAAGACAGAGAAAACAGCATTGAAAGGGGATTAAAATTACCTTTAAATTGAGAGCTGTAATCTTACCTTTCCCATCATCTAGTTTGTTATGAACCATGAAACTGATATCTTTCATGTATGACACAAGAAACTTTGCATATATTATGAATGTATTTGAAAAAAATTGTTATGAAATTGGTTAAAAGCAGTCCCCAGTATTTCAGGTGATTATGTATTTTGGACCAGTCTGCCCATATGAGGTGTTTAAGACAATGTATCTATCTGCCAAAGTGATGAAAATTCACCTCAAGGTGCAGTAAAATGACTGAGCATGGCCTTAGCTCTGCACTCTTACTCCTGCCTCAGGAAAAATGAGTAATTTTAGTAGCAAAACAGATCCAGAATTATCTTGAGATCAAAGACTGAAGTTGTAAGGGGCTCTTCCTCTGATTGCTCAAGTTTGGGAGGATGCTTATTACAATATCCTGCATATCAAGCCAAAGCTATTTGCAATTCATATTACCTTAGTTTATGTTTTACAAAATGTAATCATTGTATGGACTCTGCAGCCTTTCCCACACTCTGAGTGTAACACAATAATCTACTGTTCCTCAGTAGATTATTCTGTCTGAGGAGATGTATGTGACTCTAAAATGAGAGCATTCACATTTGTATTTATTTGTATATTAGTCCTATTTATATTTGTTCACAGAATGGGCCAATCCTTCATGTATTTGACAAATAGAGACATCATGTTTGTTATGGTGTTGCCATGAAGTGGAAACCTGCAATAAAATTATTATAATAGTCATCAAAGTCTTGCAGTACTGAGGTTATAATCAGTTGCAATATAAAAAAGTATGTATTTCCATATAAAAATTACCAGTTTTGAAACCAAAATGCATTGAAAGTATTTGCACTGTCAACCTAGAACAGAATAAGCACTTTTCATTGACAAGGTGTCTATATATTTGTGCTGCATGTGAGAATGCCTGTTCAGTGTTTGCCGCAGCAAGTATTAAGCATGGTTATTCTAGATGTTAAGGGAAAAAGTATATTTTCTCTTCAAGAGATTTTATTTCACTGCTTTTTCTTCATGTCATATGACTGTATCTTGCAGTCTTTTGATTAATTGCTCTTGGATGTCAACAAGTATTAGCTAATATTTGGTTATTAATTCTCAGGGATTTAAAGGCATTACAAAGATTTATATTCAGTATTGAAAACATCACCGTCATGATGTTGAAATATGTACAACTGAGCACAAATAATTATGTGGACCAGTCTAATATTTTTAATTAACATAAAACCTAAGATAAATAGGTTATATAAATTTCATTTAGTACCTAGTCTAAAGTGGTTGGGTTTTTTTTTTTTCTCCTGCATTCTCCAAACTAGGTAACCTCAGTGATATTTTATGCATGAAGCTGTTTATATTTCCCCAGCCTGCAACAGTACTATTTTCTTGTTGAAAATCTGACTGCATCCTAACCAGGTTTAGTCCTAGAAGGACATTGTTTTTCCACATGCAAAAAGAACTGCTGAACTGATAAGCATATTTTGAAGTCTTTTCAAGATCAGAGTTTTTATGGACGGTAACTTCACATTCATAACTGGCACATTAATTTAGCTCATTAATATCTGGTGCTTAAGGAAAGCTAAATTTTAAAATACAGCAAAAGAAGGAAAAACTAATCATTTTAGAATCCATTTTGTCATATTCAAGTGGTTCCAGACAGGCCTCACTTGACTGGTTCATTATCACAGTATTTTAAAAGATAATGTAACATTGATTCTTTCTATTTTCTTTTTGGTTTCAGAGTCTTTGGAGACACTAAAGACCTATTTTCAAGATTTTCTCTGGCAGGAGAGTTAAAATGTACTTTCAAAAATATTACAAGAGAGGTTCATGGCTCCCTAAAATATCACTACCTGCAAAATAATCAGTTTCACATCTTTGTGTCACAGGAACATGTGGTCTTCCAACCCATAATTGCTGTAGAGTTAATGGGGATTGTGCTGTACACAAAAGGTAAAGTTGCAAAAACACAAACCCTATTGGAAAATCACTTTTTTTTATTGCATGTGGGACCCCTAAGTGTTAGGAAAGAAAATCGAACTGTAGAAAGAGGGCAAAAAACATCATGTAGAAGAAGAGGGGGAAGTCTAGAAAAGCAACTGGTAGCAGAGAAACTAAGGCAGCCTTTGCGGTTTTGAAGGAGGCTTGCCTTTGTTAGGAATTCATTTTTACATGTCTGCAATCTGATATTGCCTGCCATTTTATTGGAGCCATGAGAGCTCCCAGCTCTTATCTTCTGCTTCTTAGTTCCCTCCTCTAGTGTATTCTGAGTGCCTTTGCCATTCCCACCCCTTATCTCCTCACATCCCTTTTTTCTCCTCCAGTACATATTCCTTGCAGAAGGATGCGGCCTAATATTTCCAGTGAAGGCTCTGAAGTAGTATTGACTCTCCTCTTCTTGCTCATTGCACCTGGGAAGTATGGCTGTTTTGGGAAGGTTAGTTCTGTGGCCTTCTCTTCCATGTACAATGGACTGGTGGCTATCACCCAGTGTCTCATGATGGGGACAGATAGACATTGGGCTAATTTAAGGGTCTCTCCAGTCAAATAGGAAAAGCAAATGGGTGCTTGGAGGGGATACAGTTCTTGCAGATCGCTTTTCTGTTGGCAAAACAACGTAATTGCTACATAGTTAGTTTTTATGTGTTTATTTTTGAAATGAACTTCCAAAGAACTCGTTGGAGAAGTGACAGCAAAAAAATCAGAAATTTCCCAAAGGAAACATGTGGTCTTGAAACCCAACAAATTTATTTTCGAATTTAAAAATGCCCATGTAAATTTGCCTGGAAATGCTGAGTGAAAAAGAAAAAAACAAACAAGAAGCTTCAAGACTTTTGTGGAAAAGAACAAGGAATCAAGGAACTGAGCATTACAAAAAGCTCAAAATAGGGTGTATGTGGGGCATTTTTATTTTGCAACAACAATTTGCATAATAAAGGGTAAACTGACAAAGGAAGTGATTTAAAACAAAAAGGGTGAGTTGAATAATTAAAAAGCACATTATAACAACCAAACTTATTTGTAGCAAGATGAATAGTGCTTACATGCTACAGTGAGGCAGTACATAAAATCCTCAGATAGAAGCAAAGTGAATATGGAAATAAACTGCTAAAAAAAAAAAAATCATGTTTTCAAGGGTTTTTTTCAGGAAGACAGAACGACATACCTGCATGTATACTTTTCTCGTTTTTTACAAAGTAATTTATATTTCTATCTAATATGTCTGCCCTAAGGGTCTAACAAATACAAGTGGGAAAATATAATTAATATAGAATTATAAAACCAACTGCAAAATGTATTTTCTTTATTTCCTCATGATAACTGGAAAGAAAGAAAAGCAAAGGGTACGACTGACATTCCTTGTTTAATGCAGCTTACTTAGTGACTGGCATAATGATAAGTGATGGTAATTTACCTTAAAAACCTTAATGAGTGGATCATTACTATAGAGAAATGGGAAGAAAACTTTAATCCCACAGAGGCAGAGCTCCATGGTTGGCTGTGCAATAACCAGACAGAACTCTGAATGAGATTCCCAAGCTTCTGTTCCCTAGATAAAATTTTCTCTCACTCCACTTTTGCAAAGGTAATGAGGAGGTAATGAGGCTTGACTTGAATTTTTTCAGCACTTGATTCCCTTCATTCCCCAGCAGGTTCCCATAGGATAGAGTAAGATGTTGGATTTATATAAAAGCTGTGCTGATAGATAGGTGGAGGAGGTGAGCCATGCTATTTGGTTTTGGATTCTGTCTGTATGAGAAGGGGTTCAGATAAATTTCAAGTTCTTTCAACACTGTCAATTCACTCTGATAGTTTCCACAGAATAAGACAATTTGACGACATGCAGACCTTGTCAGGGTTGTTGACTGTTTATTTTGTCACTTTACTGATACTAAACACTGACCTTTCTGTGGCACCTTTTCTTCCTCTTTTCCCCCCCATTTTTCACTAACTTAATGCACACATCTGAGTAAATAATAAAACCCAAAAAGGTAGGCAGAAATGTTGTATTAGATCATTAGCTTAATTTGAGCTGAAAGGTCTTTGTTGTAAGTTGGGGGTGGGAAGGGACCTGGGGACCTTTGCAAAGTATTTTGCTGGCAAGCTTGTTGAGATTTGATTGCCTTTGTTGTGATAATCTGAAATTAATTTGCACTTGAACCCATCTTTCTTCTGGGCTCAATTTAAACACGGTTATAATTATGCGCCCTGCATGAAATTGAGAACAGACACTGATATGACAAGTCTGAATTTTTTAATTCCCCAGGTAGTAAAGGCTTTTTTCCCCACTTATCTCACAAGGTAATAAAACAAAATGTTCCAGTGAAGCACATGCTTAAGAGAGAGGTATTTGCCTGAGGGGAAACAGTAATAATCAGTGTATTGCTACACATTTACTCATGTACTTTCTCAGTAGGTCAATCTCTTTCTTTTAAAGTGATGTTAAACTTCTGCTAATATTGGTTGATTTGTACCTGGTACAATATTAAAAAAAAAAAAAAAAAAGTAGAAATGATATGTTTTATTCTATTTTAGCAGCTCTTCATTTAAAAGGCTTTTTCTCAAACAACCATTTTGATAGATATTTTTGTGAAAACCCACTATTGAAGACTACCTACTAACATCCACAATTGATCTTAGCAGTGCACCTTTCTTGTTCTCAGTATGAGCTGTAATATCCTTATCAGCATTCTTTTAGTTTTAACCCAGATTAGTGTTTTTGGTGAGGAATCTCATTAACTACAGTAAGCCCATCTTCTTTTGTGATTTCCTTTGGAATTGTAATGTACGAAAAGGCCACCAAGGTCAATGCCCTGGGCACAAATTCCTCTTTAAATCATCATTCAGCTCAGAGTAACAACATTCTCCTTAGAAATAGACATTTTTAAAGATCTGGAACAAACTGCTCAGTTTCTTGGAAGTGAAAATCATAAGGAAGAGAAGCAGAAATTAAGAGCATAGGAAATGAAGTGTACGGATCCGCAGAGTAACTGTTTGTTAGATACATTCATTTCCTTTTCACCAGTATAATTCTTCTTCTGCCCTCTAAATTTGTATACTGTGTCTTTTTGAATGAAGAAGAGGGCGTGTTTTAGTTAAATTACCGTACATTTTAGCACTGGTTTTGAAGGTATTAATGATGCTACTGTGTTATATTTTTTAAGCTTTAGTAACAGCAATTTTTCTCTCCTCAACCCCATAGACTGCATTCAGTTGAGTTTCTTGAGCAAATTCAATAATTAAAAATATCCTGTGTTTATGCCAAGGAAAGCAATGGTGTTATTTCTGCCATATTATTTTACTAGTAGCAACTTCAAAAACAAGCATGGAACATATGCTGAATATTTCACCCTTCTCATTCAAGTCTGTACTGCCATTGCACAAAAACAAAGTAAGTGAAATAACTGACTAGCACCTCATTGTAGTTAAAAAGAAGAGCTTGGCTCCTGCCTTTTCAAAAGAGTCAGTATTCATTTGAATACTTTTTGGAAATTTACTTAATTTTAACTGATGATGGTTTTCATACTGACTGTAATGGAAATAAAAATGAAAAGGGGTGGTGTAAAGTCAAGATTTATCCTACTCTGCCTTATAAAAGGAAATGTGGTGATCAGGCTGGCACATTTGAAGATAAAGAGAAAAGCTAGAAAAAGTAATATGCAGCGTTATTACTTTTCTATGCTGAAGTTAATGATGGTTGTGGTTAGGTTTGCCAGAAAATTACTTTTTATTTTAAAACTTGGGTATTTTTTTCCAAATACCAGTTTGCTGAGAGGAAGGGGGAGTGGAAGTGATGTTACCTAATTTCATTGAGGGCGGACCTGTGCAAAATATGGTGTGACAGTGGACACTGACACTACATAGTCTTTTTTACTGAAATATCAACATCACAAGTCCATGAAGCAGATTTCCTAGTCTGGGCTCCTATACACAAAATCTTGTTAAAATTTTTTAAATGCATTTTCTACTTCTTCCCTGCCTCTCTACCCTTTTGTTCAGAAATGAGTTTAGAAACAATGGGAACAACAAGCCAACCATACAATAAACTTAGTCCACAGCGTGCCTATTAAACAATATAGTAGTTCAGTGCAGCAAAAAGTCACAACTATGGAGAAATGCATTGTTGTCCATATCTTGAAACCTAGAAATCCCATAGTATCTTCTGATCCTAAGGTAAAATTATATTTAGCGAATGACCAGAGACAAGACATCTAAAATGCACCAATAATAATATTGGCTGACATGCTAGGAGAGTACATGTGATAAGAACTGTGTGGCCACACATGGTGTGGTACATTTTCACCCATTAGTTTATGTGTTTTGCTTTCCACTTCCACATTTTCTGGTGACTTTATCTAGTCTCCTTCAATCATGCTGTGCACATCACAGTCACTTACTGACAAGCAGCCCTGGCTGAAGCATTCAAAGAAACAACCTTCCACAAACAAAGCAGGCAAGTCCTGTTTCTCTTAAGATAAAATCTGCTGATCTCATTATTGATTGTCTGCTTTCAGGGGTTTTGTTTCCTGAAAGTTTGATATGGGGCAACAGAGGTGACAAAAGATTGGCACTGCGACCTGGAAATTAAATGGTCGACTATTAGATCAACGTCAAATAGGGTGAGGCTGAAGTGTTTGGCAAAAGCATTAGATGCTGTCTTGACTTAATCTCTCTCTCCCTCTTTCCCTCTCTCTCCTTTATCTTGAATCTGTTTTGAACCCTCCCAGGCAATTTACTATACTTGTCATTGATTTTTATCACCTAGTGTGCCCCTATGAAGAATTACTTTTTGAATGATAAATCAGCTTCCCCATTTAAACAATTGTATGCCTCACCTTAATGTGAAAATAGGCACTGAAAGAAAAAAAAATATGGTAAGTGTTAACATTAGTCACTGACCAGTGGAACCCTTGTGATTTTGAAAGGAGCACCAAATTTTCTTTTATTATGGAGGGGATAATTGTACTAGAAATAAATTATGAACTCTCTTTTTATTAAACTCTAACTGCTGCTAAGAAATAAATTACAGTGGCAAATTACAGTCAGTGAGCTAGAAGGAGAAAAAAAAAAGAAAGAAAATAATTGTTCAGTAAAGTGAACTTGTAATTGCTATCCAGTGTTTTCTGCAAATAGGTAGCCTATAACAGGCTCAGATGTACTCCTCCTTACACAGGTGTTATGGTCTGGGTGTGTAAGAGGTGTTTGGAGGAAGACCATGGTGTTAATAAGTAATAGACTAACCTTTTCTGGTAACCCTTTCTCACTCTCCAACTTTCTGGTCATTCAACTGGCCTTTGCCTCATGAACATTACAAAATAACAGATCTATCATGTTGGTATTATAAATATGGATATTTATTCCCTACAACATTCAAAAAAATTCTGGTTTATGATGCAGACTCACTGTTTTGACCACCTGAATGTATGATCTCTGATCCACTCAGTGTTGGTCACAAATGCACAGGGTTAACCTTTTGTCAAATCCATGGCTAATGCATTTTTAGGAGTCCACTTCTCCAAGAGAAAACTTTAAGAAAAACACTGATATAATGCTCCTTTTTCTCTTGTCTGAAGGATAAAAGAAGGAAGGAAGTGGTTGAAGGCTTTACAAACTCTAACCAGAGGAATCAAAAATTAATGTAGTGAAGAAATGATAAGAGAAGTTTTGCAGTTTGTAACAATTGCATAAGAGTAGATGGCTTTATTCTATCACTGGAAAGGAAAATGTTTCTGAAGGTTTCCCTACCAACTTATCTCTAGAACATGCATTAGTTCTTCAAATACGTTATCATAGAACTTTATTTTGAAAGTCATATTACTCAAACTTTAATTTAGAATTTTATTTCAGTAGCTCTTTCAGACACCCTGGTTGCATTAAATGTAGAATATCTACGTATGTTGATCTTAAGATGTCAGCACTACCAGTAGAAAGAATTGTTTGGGATGTTAAAGTGGTAATATGGTAACAGTTGACAACTTCAGAGCTCTCTAATGTGAAACTGTCTTTTAACTGCTAATCTCTTGAATCAATATGTGTTGCATTGATTCACTCTATTCTAGAGTAACTCAAGAGTGTGTACATACACATCAATCTCTCCTAGCCACCTCTGCTCTCACTGGATGTTATATGGGGAATGAAGCACATTTAAAATGTTCCATTTCTAGTCTATAGAACATTTTGTCACCGTATTCTCTCAACAGCTCTGGCTTTCTTATTCTGAGGCACTGAATTCTTCATTTTTCTTGTTTCCTTGACAAGAAAGTAATACAATGCTTTTTCAAAATGAACAGTTAGAACCACACTTCAGTTCTTTGAACCTGTACATAAAGGTCTGTGGTCAAGTTGCCTATATATTCCTCTAGCCTGCAAGTACTTACGGGGCTACTTGGCACTGTGAAGTCTGAAGCTTTGTATTATATTGCATGTGTCATCCTGCAGTAGAGGTATTGAGTCATGTAGGCTTTTTATGCATCCGAATCCAAGGTCATCCAGAATTTCTCTTCCTTTTCTTCTAGTAAGTGCAATTCTGTATCAAAAACTGCACGAAAAACTTATCATAATCCTATTTAAAATTATCCCATAAACAGTTGAAAGCCCTTCCTTTGCAACAAAATGTTAAAAACTAAACCAAAAACTGCAAACTAAATCCACAAATCTTTACTTATGGTTATGTAGTTTGACTGAACTCTTCTCTTCCTCTGCATTCTCTTATATGGGGCAGAAAGTAAATCCACTTGCTAAGCAAAAGGAAAAATATGTCATCCAGTCTGAGTCAGTCAGAGTGCCTTGGTTTCTCAGTCAAATATGATGCCATTTCTTTACACTACATTAAATCTGAATGAACTCAGATTTGGGGTTTGAGAATGTGTAGAAAACGTCTGTCCTGCCTTTAACAGATAAAAAAAAGTAGAACATTTTGAATTGTCCATAGCACTGAATGCACTGAATGAGTAGTGATAACACATGTGATAATACACTTTCAGAGCCTGACCCCTCTATGGATGGGCAAAGGTAAAATTTCTTTCACCTCCAAATCCCATGCTTCATTTCTAGCTAAGCCTTATCAGAATTTTAGAGTTTTTTTTTTTCCTCTGTTTTCTAATAAATCTTTCTGTCAAGCCCATGTAAAGACACTGGACAGCTAAAACAGAATATTTAAGGTGTGATTGGAAAGACTAAAAATTATCATCCAGATAACAAGTTAGGGAGTAACTATCAGTGGTCTTATGCTGGCAAATCTTTGATGGCATTACCCCTAAGGAGGGGAGGAATGGCGAGCAGCTGAGGACAGGCTGAGGACAGAAACTTCTTAGCTCCATGTAGCTAAAGCCAGAACACAGTGTCTGCTGTTGCACGTCACCTGCTCTGAAATATCTTTTGTGTATTTGGCTCACCAGCAGAACTGCTCTGGTGGCTGTGCTGCCCCCAGGCGTGGCTTCTGGGACCACAAAATTTCCCTATAGGAAGAGGATGGCTTGTCAAACCATTAAATTGACACACTGGTAAATTTCTTGTTAAAGATACATTTTTTTAGTCTATACTGTTTATGGAAATTACTGAAATCAATAAATATGAGTAGTTTCCTTACTTGTAGCTATAATTTATGAGGTTTAAATTTTGCCTTTTACCCACTATCCATGCCAAGGCTGACAGGAATCAGAAGAGTACCCAAATTAGTGCAATTTTCAAAATATAATAGCATAGCTGTAAAAATGTAGGAAATAATTCCTTTCTTTTGACTTGTATATATGCTTGCACATTTGTTATGTACTTTAGAGGAATCTTGAAGCTTCTGTATATTTTTTCTGGCTGAGACTAGAACTTCAGATATTGCAAGACCTTGTCTTAAATTGAGATGCGATTGAGATTGCATCTCAAAATTCCTACTTATCAAGTTTGTGGGGGATTAGGATTTACCTATGGCAGCTGAATTCTCCTTCAGGCAAAGAAAGTTATGGGCTGATTTTCATAGAGAGTTGATCCAGGTGTTTTCAGGTGAACTCAATAGTAATGACTGAGTACACTTGGTAAGCCATTCTGATGCTGAGAAACTCAAAAATGGCATATACAGAACCTATCTTCAGGACTTTGTTTTCAAGCATATGGGCTCTAGTATATATCCTTTTGAGACTTTTAAAATACAAATTTCAAAAGGCTGTAGTACACATATGTAAAATAGGTTTCTGTTTACATGTAGTTCACACATTATAAAACATATAGGTAGATAATGTAGCCTTAATCACATAGGGAAACATTGGATCTCAGGCAGCCCAAATGATTTCTATGGGAGTTTTTAGTCTGTGATGTACTGTTCAACATTTCTTACTATATCTTGTTTTCATTTTAAATTTTCCACAACAGCACTGCTATCAGTGTATACAAGGGGTTGGTACAAAGTTGGATATTCTGTTTTAAGCAGAAAAGGTTGTACTTTTTGTTAAGTTTGGGTTTTTTTAAATAAATTATGATGTATTGTTGTGGGAACATTCCTGATCACAGCCACTTCAACTAGTTGAGAAAGTAAAGTTTAATTTTATGTTTTGCTTGGCATTAGTAAAGGATTTTCTAGGCAAATCCATCAGCTCTGCTCACTAAATTTACCCTCTTCAGAAAGATTTATTGGCTGTACTATCCTTGTCCCCATGGGGGTACCTGCTCCCCAGGGCAGTGACTGCCCTGGGTGCTGCTAACTCCCTGGCCTGTTCTGCATCCTGACACAGGGAACAAAGGATTCACTCCTGCACCAAAAGAACTGAATTAAGTAGTAATTTGTAATTTGTGGAGGATAAATTCCTTTGTACAGCAAGCCATACCTATTTCACACAAATTCACCTGTTGAACCAATACATACTCTTTGTAGACCTATTGTGCCCTGTTGTGGATGGCAATACTGAAATAGCAAAGAAAATACATTTAGGATGTTTTCTTCTGAGGATGATATGACTGCATATAGTGACTTGTACAAGAGGACAGAAAAAGTATTTTTTTGGAAGAGTAGTACATTCGCATGTTTTTACTGGGGATAAAGAATGAAAATGCTGGTTTTGGCCAGCAGGGAAGAGATCAATGGATGACAGACTTAGAGCCGTATTTCAAATTTTTTCTACATAATGAATATATGTTGAAAGGGAAAATTCTATACTTTTTTAATGATGTTGCTTATATTTTATCTATCTGCGTTCTCACTGGAAGAAAATAATGTGTAAACATTTAAAATGTTGAGAAAACTCTCAATTTCAGCAATAAACATGTTTTTAAAAGGCTAGTCTTTTCCTACCAAGGACATTCCTGATTTGAATGAACTTTATTTTTCTTTGCTCAAGACCCTTGTGTTTTTATAAACAGTGATTTAAAATACTGTCATGTTGTTCTGAACAGTGTAGGAGGATTTCTTTTCATTTCTGATCTTATTTTGCTCTTGGACTAATTAATTTCAGATCGTGTGTATGATACATTGTTGTAGAACGGGAAAAAAATATTGGGGAAGGAAGGCAGTGCTGAACCAGCTGCTGCGTCTGCAGACATAAAAATCAAGAGCTTTCTTACTCCTCAGCGAAATGTAAGCACACCATTAACTTTATGCCTACTGAACTCTGTCAACTGATTTTGGTAGATATGGAGTATCCTGCCATCAGGTCTCCACTGTTCTCAAGACCTAGGAAAAAAAAAAAAAGATAAAGGAATTGTTGTCTGAAGAAGAAAGTAATCAAACAACAAAAAAAGAGTGTGATTTGATCCTTTCAGGAAAGAAGGGCAAATACAGAAAAACTTTGGCTTTGAAGGTTGTGACTGACCCCAACAGAACCAAGTAGAGTAAACCATACACACAATAAGCAGATGAGTTGAAAAGCACTAACAGTGTAGAAATTCCACAGTATTGGGCATAGCAATTGTTTAGATGTGCACACTGACTCTGCCACTATGCATATTTGTTTTGCACTGGCTCCTGTTGTGCTGCTTCATGCATTCATTGTATGGGGCCAGAAGGGAACAGAGAAGACAAACTGCTCCTGATGTCTGTTGTCCTTCTCTTGGCAACTTCTTGGAATTACTGAAAGATGCAGTGGTTCTTCAGCTCACATTCCACTCCCCCTCTGCCTTGTGTGTGTTTGTACTGTGCTTTCCCCAGTGACAAAATGCTGAATAGCTCCAAACACACGTTTCCTTGTATTTTGTGACTCTGGATTTTTGGCTTCCAACAGTACATGGTAATTTCAGCCAAGAAGGAAACTAATATCCTTTAGATGTGATGTTCCACTAGTAAAGAGTTGATTTCCTTTATCCAGCTGCAAATTGTTTTGGACTGTGAATTATGCAGATTGTGCAATAAAGGCATATAACACTCATGTCACATGTCCCTAGAAAATAGATCTGTTTTATAGGGATATAACTCAGTTTGAATGTAGTCCTTGGTATTCTTCACTAGTCTCTACCAATTCATTAATATTTAAATTTATGTTAATTTCATCAAGGTGTGAAAAGATCTTTTTTTGCATATACATGAACAAACGATGTTACTATTCAACCAGTTATTTTCCCTTTTTTTTTTACCGCAGGAGAAGCTTGTTGTATTAACAGAAAGAGGAAGGGGAGATAATAAAAGCCCATTTTTGAAGACTCAGGAAATTTAGCCATTGAATATGTTTTTAAAGGAGCTATCCGGTATTCTCTTTCCTGATCTGAGTGAAAATTTTGGATGGTATCTTCATGGCACATTACACTTCCAGAATATATATATATATTTATACACATATATATATATACTTACATACACAGAGAACTATGGGTTAGCACATTTGTATTAATCTATAAGGTTACCATCCTGGGACATTTCAGTGTTACACCTTAACTATGAAGATTCTATATAACAGCAATTATGCTGGCAGAAATATTTGTTACATTTCAGAGTTGAATAAACAGTGGATGTAAAAGTTTTTAAGGCACGTATTTTTTTCAGAAGTGACCATGCAAATTAAAAATTTGAAGGAAGTAGGTCACACCTTTGGACAGAAAACAGCTATGATTTTCTGTTAAAACTATTGTCAATTTAAAAAAAAAATTAGAAAATATTCTTAAGATGATTTAACTTTTGCTACTCCCTTTTAACGTTGTCTACTAGTAAAGTCAGTTCCTGAAATAAGTTGCTATTTCTGTTGGGCCAAAATAATTAATCATCCTTCTATATGGAATTAGTTTTTATGAACTATATCCTTTTGTTGACTGAATGAAGACAAAAGGTGTATTCAGTGCATTTCCAAAGACCTTGTAAGTGGCTCAACAAAGCACATAATGCAGGCCTTGTCTTACAAGTCTGTGATGATACAGTTTAATAGTGTTATAAGGCTATGGTGGTGTGTAGTTGTCACGATGGTAGATTGTGCTGGTCTGTATAGATTTACTGTCATTCTTTAGGCTTTTCATACATGACAGAGGTTGTCTGAAGCACAGCAGGGACATGAAGCTTGCAGGGGTTAAGTGTTACTTGCCTCCTGGCTTGCTACATAGTCCTCCCTGCACACATACAGAGATGAGGTGCAGGGTACATCCGTCACCGGGCCGATGACATGATGGATTACTCATGTCATTGTCAGTACAGTCAAAATCACTCTGTTGCCGATAAGGTGGCCCCTTTTCTTTACTCTGGTTGAGTGATGCTATTTTTCCCTCTGGTTTTAAAACTGTAGCTCACACAAACATCCCTTAAATCAAAGATGGAGAAGACTATTTTTAATTGTACATAGTAGCTTTGGGCCATAGGAGACAAATTCCTTTGAAAATTACTTTCAAAATAGACAGATGCATATCAAATGTTTTCATCACTTGATTTCTTCTGATCCTGAAAATAAAATATTTTAAGAGGGACAATGAATCCTTTCCTGAACTCATTCTTCCTCATGATTTATCAGAGAGTTTGAATTGCTAACATCACTTCCTGATTCTTCTTCTCTGTG
Organism: Pachycephala philippinensis; assembly: GCA_013397055.1. Lineage (NCBI taxonomy): Eukaryota > Metazoa > Chordata > Aves > Passeriformes > Pachycephala > Pachycephala philippinensis. The sequence goes on along the minus strand of VWZT01004852.1, from coordinate 482,401 downwards.
TAAGAAGAGAGACAGCTATCTTTGTAGCAGCACTGGAAGAGGATAAAGCACTGGAAAATGGCAGGACTTTGGAAATGTTTGTAAGGGAGCTTTGCAAGAGCTATGCAGTGAAAATAAAAAATTCAACAGGGGCCCTAATGCTGCTTGGCTCTGAGCTAATCACAAACTCTCCTGCATGCAGTGTCTGATGCTGCTGTCTTTCCCCCAGCTCATTCTGTGAAACCTAAAGGGAGTGACCTGAGGTACAGACAGTAAATACAGCTTGGACAGGAGTCCTGAAATCTCAGCTGCAGAAGAGGAGTGCTGAGCACAACTTTTTTTTTCCTGGAAAATTACTGTCAGAGAATTCCATGTGAATTCATAGTTATCGCCACAGCCTTTCCCAACAAAAAGTTTTGCTCCATAATGCCTTTTCCACCCTGTCCCCACAAGCCTAAAGGTGGTACTAACACTTGAACTATTTGCTTAAGTTTTGTAAGAAATACAGATGACCCACAAACAGGCAGGTGTGTTTGGCAGACAAGTGTGAAAAAGCCTTGTTGGGCTTTTGATACCACAAGAGCACTGCTTCCATCCCATATGGAATATTATAAGGCTTTCATGGCACACAGAGGTGCTGTTCCATTCACAGTGGCATTGTGATAATTCAGCCTAATTGTTTCTTATATTCTAACCCTGAAGTCAAAAATTCTACTGGAGAAATAGTGCTTAGAGAAGGAAATCATAGTCACTGTCTTGTTAATTGGAATAGAAGAGATTTAGAAGAAGCATATGCAGGTATATTTTAACTGCAAGAATACGTTATGATATTCAAGCCTTTTTGCAGTCTGTGCTCTTTATCTGAAATATATAGCATGATTTCCAACACATTGTACTTTCTGTTTTATTTATCTTTTCATTCCACTGTATGTACATATACGTGCCATACAGAGCATAAACATAGTGTGTTGTCTTTATAGCTCATCTTTGCAAATAATCATAGACAGCAAAAAAATTACTATATTATTTCTCTCCGAAACCCAGAAATTCTTTGAAAAAACACATGATCACATTCACTTACTAACAAGCAAATATTTTTACAGAATATACATGGCAGCTGACTTAAAGAAAAAGAGAACAACTGAAAGTTTGTGCATGCATATCAAGTGCACAAAAGATACATACTCTCCCATACTTACACACCCACGTATGCTGATACATCTAAATAGCTTTGTTTTGAAGTTTGAATCAGATTTAAATGGAAAGTTATTGAAGAGAACTGTGTGGTCTGAATTTTAATCCCTGAACCCACCGGCTTCTTTTTTATTGCATGTGGTGTGGCCTTGAATTGCAGAATGTTTTAAACATACATAATGAGCTCAATGTCAAACTGTTGAGCCTTTTGTCTTTAACAATAAGCACTTAGCTCAACTAAATGAATAGAAATTGCTTTAGTGAATTACAAAAGCCAAGGTTTTACAGTGCACTAATACTGACATTAATTAATGTAGGCATTGTCATATTTTACAAATATATGGGATTAAAATCAACGGTTAAAAAATGCAACAGACATCAGTAAACAACACAAATTTCAACAGTCAAAGATGCTGCATAAAAGTGTTTCTTCCACCATGAATAACACTTTTTTTCTGATTCATTTGCATTTACATAGGCTACATTTAGAACATATATGGTACTGGTTGTATGGCAAGAATCAGAAAGAAATAATGTAAACAGTATGTGTAATTTCTCCAATTTGGAAAGAGATTAGATCTCTCTCTAGCTCATAACAGACACTTTCTCCTACCGTATTTCATAAATGGCGCTTGCAACAGGATAACTTTTCTAATGTTAGAAAAGAAGATATCTTGTTTTCTTTCCCCAAAATCAGGAGGAGTATTCAGAAATTTACAGTAAATAGCAATTCATCCTTTAGAAATTCCTTCAACCTACTATTAGAGTTGCTGCCACAGATCTGAATGCTTTTGCCTAAATCTCTGTAATCCAATAAGCTTTTGTGTTTAGCAGCTTGTTTTGAAACTTGTATAGCACCCCAGCCTGTGTCTCTGTATGTTCGTTTGCAGGCAGGTGAGTGCCCGAGGGCCTGATTATTATTCAAGCCAGGAGGCCTTCACAGCCCCAACCAGAATGTAATTTGTAATTAACTGTCATTTACTTCTGTCTGCACTGACTTGTTGTTCAAAAGACAATGTATTTGAGCTGGTCACTAGCTTCTCTTTGTTGTGGATATGATGTCTTTCAGATCTCGTTGTATTCATAATGTTTAGAAAACCAAGTACTTGTACTCTTGAAACCAAAGCAGAAAGGGGATTTCACTGATTTTTCCTAAATAAATTAGGTATATGCAATTATGAATACTTAGGTATGTAAAATGAAGTATTTGATGCTCTGGGATGAGTTTCTGGGCAGAATAGTTAAGTTAATGTGAAATATATTTAATTGAAGTCTGTTAGAGATAGAGCATTCCTGATTTGAACTTATTATAGTTGAGATCTGTAAAATGAAAGTGCATATTTAAGTTGTGGGAATTCTTCTTAACACATTTTAAACATCACAACTGTATTTTCTCACTGAAGCGGGACCACTAATATATTCTGTGAATGTACCCATATCATGAATTTGTAATTGTCCCCATGGTAATCTTTTGTTAGCTGAAATAAACAAAAGAATAACATAATATTCACATTTATTTCTTTAAGGATTGTGCTTCGAATTATTATTGACATAATTTTAATTCACAAACAGTAAAAAAAAAAAAACACCTTTTTCTCTTTAAACTGTTTCATGCACTTCTCTGTGAGAAAGCAAGCATGACATTGGGCAACAATAAATATCCACACATAAAGCCACTTTAAAAATAGGGTAAACTTATCTGATTCTGACCTTTAGCTCAGCCTTAAAGTGCTATACTGCTATTTTGCCAGAACAGTTGGCCCGTTTCATCTCTTTTGTCGCTGCTTCTACTGCTGCTGTTCTCTTGTTGTTAACGTTGCCTCTTCCACCTTCACAGGTGCCATTGCTGCACATCCTCTGCGGCAGCTGGGGTGAGAGGCTCCCCGGGCAGAAGGACCAGGACACCCCCGCAGCTGGTCCCCAGCCCCTCTGCAGAAAAGGAGCACCTCCCTCTGGTTCCAGCAGCTCTTGGCCTGCTCGGCGTTTCCCAGCGCTATCATGTCAGATTGCATATTCTGGGCAGTATATACCGGTCAAGGGGATGCATAAAGAGGCTCAATGGCATTCTTTTGTCATACTTAAAAGGCGGGGTGGGGGGGTGGCTGGGGAGAGAAGAAAGAGAAGAAAGAGCAATGTCTATAGGAACAGCTTTCCCCCCATGGTGATTTGCATAAAGTTGGATTAAGCAGCGCTTCAAGCCCCCAAAGGCTGATTACTTACACTGGGCCTTATTAATTATTTCCTTCTTTATTTGAAACAATTAAGGGGAGAAAATAAACACTGTGTCACTATCTCTTTAAGATCGGGAGCAATAAAAGCATAAGACCCCAAAGAAAGCCTGCTTTTTGTGGAGTGTTTTCTGTTCTCGCCAGCCACGTCGGGGCTAGCAATTCCCATGTGTTATCAAAAGAGACAAGAAGCAGCAGGCTTTAGCACCTAGCTGAGCGGGATTGCTACATGCCACTCTAAGTGCGATTAAGCTTCCTTTAGTGCACCAGTGACATCACTGATGGCTCAAAGCTGCAGCTACTCAAGAGTATTAGAATGCATTTCATGCTTGGCTTACTCAAAACTGCAGAGCTAAAATTTACACCTTATTTGATGTTCTTCTCCCTGCTGTTAATTGGTAAAGGGATCTCTGACCCTTTTGATCTCTGCTACAATCCTCTAAATGCCCAGGTCTGCTAAACTGTTCAGCAGGAGATGCTCAGCAGTTGCCCAGTAATGTGAAGTCTTTTTTTGGCTTTCGTGCCTTTGGTTTACATCCAAGTTGCACAGAAATAAGAGATGACAGTTGTTATAGATATGCTGGTTTAATTACTTGTCAGCTTAGAGCTGATATCTCGGCTAGCCAACGTGGAAGCTTAACTTTCTTCTAGTAGCTTAAAGCATGACCAACTGCTAGCGCTTTTGTATTTAGCTATAAAACTCTGGATACATTTAAGATAAAAAATAAAATAGAGGAAGAGCCTTTTTGATTTACTTGCAAAAGTGATCAGCTTTTGGTGCACTTGATTTCATGTAGATCTTAGGTAATGTAAAATTATTTGGTTGTATTGATATCTAAGTGGATATTGGACTTGTTTTAATTCCAATTTATAATTGCATGGGGAATACCAAATACACTTCTCCCCTGCTACCTTTGAAATGGGAGATTTAAAATCTTTATGGGAATTAAGGAGAGGTGTATTGTGTTGACTCGACTACAAATATTACTATACAAAGTTTTACCAGCTTTCCTTGAAGAGGCATCCCTTCAAAAGGAGCCTGGTGCAGATAATCTTAATGTATATGTGACTAAAAGCGATTAACATGCACACACCTCTGCATATGGCTGAATTAATTGCACAGAATACTGTGAATTTTAATGGAGGTGAGGTAACCATTAAGCACCTTTGAAGAATTTGCTTAGTGAAGAACAAATGAGGAATACCCTAATAATTGTTGCCTATAGGTGAAGACTGGCTAAAACGTGACCTGACAGTCGAGACACCATACTCTCCCCCTCCAAACCCTGTCAGAGGTTTTTAGTGTTTATCCCAGGCTTTGTTATCCACCAAGATACATAGTTTCCATTGAAGTGAAACAGATTATTGGTTACTATAGTTTCCCTATTGCTCAATTCAGTGCTGTGAAAAGCCAGGGACAATAGGTTTAAAAGTCCAGTTAGGACAAATAAATCCATGTTGAGAAGAATGGGAGAGAAGATACCTGTTCTTCTGTCTTTGATGTATTCTTTATTTTGTAGGATAGAAGGGGAATTAGTGGAGGGTTAATTGTTCGGTGCTTAGAGCTCTGTCTTTCCAGTTTACTGCAGAGTGAAATATAGTGCTATAAAGACAAAGTGAATATTGTTTGACTTCTTCCCCTCCCCCCTCCTTTCCAGTTTTCAAAATGTGCAAGATACAGTAGCTGTGCCGTGGAAACAGGAATACAGGTTTCTGAGTTTAATCTCTGGCGTTATATTTTCCCTTCACCCAGTAGCATCCATATAGTGTTTCCATGCCAAAATGGTAAAAGACATTTTCTTAGATTCTGAGAAAATTACTCAACCCAGAATTTTGAGGTTAAGCTACAGAAAATTTACATTAAGGAAAGTGAAAATGTCAGCTTTCACCAGGATACATCAAGAACCAACCATCTGAGCATGCTGGCAAAATTAATGTATTCTAGAAGGCCAACACACAAATGTTAAGAGGGACTTGATGATACTGTGCAGATTAAAGCAGTGGCTTTTGTGCCTCAAGAAGCTATGTTTGCATTCAGTCCAGTATGACTAGGAAAAAAGTTAATTTGATTTGATAACTGAAAAGGTCACACATTTTGTTCAGCGCCTTGCATGCTTTTTTTCCTTAACTAGATTCTCTGTTTCAGTCAGAGCTCACTTCTAAGGATTTCCACTTTGCTTTAGCCCTTGTTGAATCCTGCCAAGAAACAGGTTGTGGGCAGCATTCTACATGCGTAATACAATAGCAAAATGGAAAACCACTGAAGTCAAACTGTGTTCCAAGCTTATCTGGCTTCATTGATCCTATATTTCTCATTCTTCTGTGCAAGTTCATGGGGAAAAGGGTGGAGGGGAACACAGTTAATCAAGCTCAGTCTGCAAAATACAGTGCAGGTAAACTACAGAAAAGCTTAAATATTGGCAATCTCTACCAAAAGTACAACCTTCTTCTCTGAAGGTGTTATTTGACATTGCTGAAGGTTTCATCTTGATTACTTTCAATAAAATCCAAAGTAAGGATGACTGTCTTGGCTCACTAAGCAACAAGGTTTTATCACTAATTACAATCCTTTATTACCAGTAGTTTAATAGGTTTATGATAGGTCATAAAACAATTCAGCATGGGAGTACATAAAAGGAATAGGTTATACAGCTGTGACATCTTAATATCTATTCATTGTAATCATTTTATGATCTCTAATGGTAGCATTTTTTAAATAAGTTTGTATGCTTTTACATTAAATAGATGGCCACCAAAAATGGGAGGTGAAGGAAAACCACATAAATATAGAGTAAAATACTTAATGAGGCATTTTGAAAACTTCTAATGTCAAAAGCATGTAGACTGTATCACGCATGTGGAGTCTCATTATGGGTAATTATAATAAAATTATAAGTGCTATAATAATTCTAACCTTGAAGGCACAATAAAGGATAGTTATATTTGCCTTCCTAGCCCACACATCTGAGACGTTTTCTTCATTAATTATATTTCATGTAAGTATAATTATGTAGTGTAAGACTAAAATTCGAAAGCATTTGCTAAATCACTGTTAATGGCAGCCTTATTCTTCAGAGCTTTAATATAACTAATTATATCTAAAGTTATAGGCTGAAATAAGAAATGGAAACAAAGTAAAATTTACACTAGATGGGATTTTTTTCCCTACTGATTGTTTTAATCTGTAATGTAATTAATGAATGAGAAGTGAGTTAGTAGAGAAAATGGATTATTGTTTGAAACTATAGTAAAAGTCAAACCAAATTCCTCCATTATAAGTTATTTTGACTTTGGCTTCACTGGAATCATGCTGGTCTAAAACTCTACATTTTCAGTGACACAGAACATTATGTTACAGGTTTACAAACATTTTTGGAGAGGGTATGCCTACACAAAGTATTCTGATACTTTCTGTAGTGCCTAAAATATTTGACTGTGATTAAAATAACAAGTCTCATTGTGCATTATAGCATGAAAATAATGTTTTGAAATGTTGTAATACTTAATTTAGTAGGATATGTCTTGTCACATTTGTTCACAAGTCTGTACATTTCTCCATCCACTAATTGCTACATTAGTACCTTTGTTGGTAATACAGTTATTTTGACTTTACCTTGAAAATAAATGTATACTTGATACCTCAATATGGAAGAATTCCATATGAAGATACATCTTTTCTTCATTATGAGTATTATTTAAACAACTATGAACAACACTATATATTTCAGGATAGAGAAGGAAATATATTTTCACAGAAATAAAGGAGAAGAAAAATTACTCAGAATGTAATGGAAGTTTTAAAAAAAATTAGGGTAGATATTGACTTGAGAAATAATTCTTAATATACAAAGGGGTTTTTTTTCCTAAAGTTTAACCACAATAGCTGGAGGGGGGAAATCTGAAGTTCTTTCCAATGATGAAAACATGACTTACAAATTATTTTGAGCTGGTTTTGAAGAGGGAAGAATACACAATGATTTAACAGGCCTCCCCAAAATTAAAGCTATATTTTTATTTTCTTTCCTTTACTTACCATAGCTTTTTATGTATTCGTACAAAAATGTACATAGCTGCAGAGTGTATGTGAGAATTTAACACATCTAATATAATATGTGTTTATTTCACCTGTGCACACAAAATCGCATATTTTTAATATATCCCCACATTAACTATATCATTATTTCAGACTTTATCAGGATCAGCAATGCTGAGGTTGAGACATTACAAAAGAATACAGTAAATTATCTTCAAATTATTACTTGCCGCTGGGTGTTTCATATAGCTGCAGATCTATTCCAAAGTAGATATTTATATGTATGTCATGGGTTTATACAGTTTGGATGTTCCAGGCAATAGGACTTCTTCAAAAAGCAGTGTTTTGAAATACCTCATAATGGAAGAGGAATACCTCAGACCTGCTAAATTTCTTCTTTCCACAGGGAGGAGAGTGGGATATGAAAAAAAAAGTGAAAGAGCAAAATCCATAGAATGGACTACATTTGTTCCATAATCCATGTGGATGCAACAATCACCCATACCTGTGTCATGTTAGAGCACCAAGTTTCAATTAAAGTTATGATCTAAAAAGCAGTGGAAGCAAGACTACCAGGGAACAGGTAGTCAGCTTCTTAAGTGTAGTTTTGAACCAAAGCCCCATAAATACTTGTTCCCTTGTTTGCAAAAACTGCTTCATCTTTTTTTTTTTTTTTGGTTGAAAATTACACATGATTCTTTAAATGGATAAGGGAAAAGGATAATTTTCTGGCCCCAATCCCTTTCTTTTGACACTGTCTTGGTCAAATTTCAATTCGTACAGCAGTTAAAAACTGAGGTCCTCTGGATTTAAACTGGAAAACAGAGGGAAACCTGTCATTTCAGAAAATTCTCCCTGTTGTGGTCCTTATCCCCCTTTCCTTCCAGAAACACACTGCTGCAGGACTAACCTATTTAGGTGGGATTTGCAAGAGAGGATTTGAGGAATTGTACTGAGGTACAGAGCTGGTGTGGTAGTATTTGGATTTATGTTGAGGCTTTCTCATGGGATTAGTTATTAGTTGCGGCTGATACAGTGTTGGTAATTTAACTACCCAGTATTTGAAAAACCAGGCGCCTATTTTTTTCATATATTTTATATACTAAGATAATAATGTTGCCAGTTATGCTCCCAGGCCCCTGTTACACATTTAAATAGGAAGATCTTATTGTGCTATCAGTCGCTCTTTGCACAGAATGCAATTATTAAATTGCAGTTATTCTGTTTCTGATAAAATGAATAATTTCCCTAAGCAAATAGTCAGTAATAAGTGAAACGGCTTTAATTACTTTGATGCTATAGTAACAATTTGTTTTCTTTTCTTATGTTCTCATTACTGAGGGTCTATCTCTGAAGACAGGGCCGTTGCTTATAAGGCATGTTGCTAATAAAATCTTTTTCACTCTTTTCTCTTATTTCGCATCCTACTTGGCAGTGTTTTGACAGAGGTTTTGTGGGAACAGAATATCACAATATGGTACTATATTTTGCTTTCTGGGTCCCATTTTCACTTGCTTTTGGCTACTTTGCACATTCTATAGGATACTAGATAAAGCCATGGGAGGATTCAGGTGTGATAAATGTTAAATGTTGCATAAATTAGATCCAGTAAATGATGTTAAACACCTACAAATTAATCAAAGCAGCACCTAACTTTTCAGTGACTGGCCCTCAGACAACAATTAAAACCCAGCACTCCTAATATCTCTCTAAAGGGCATGGGCTGAACAGCAAGTAATCCTGAACACATACAGGTGAAGTGAGGAGCCAGCTGAAGCAGCTGATAAGAAACATAATGTGATGCTCAAGTCCGATATCTCAAGCTGTTCTTCCCTAGAGGTTATCTGAGGGAAGAAGGCAGAATGGCACTGTCCTTAAGATATCTATGTTTTGGAAGCCCCTCTTGAGCATTGTCAAACTCATGCCCTTCCACTGAGATGAACAAGGCTCTTTTCAAAATGCCATTGTAAGGATGATAGGACTGTTCTTAACATATTTATTACATTCAAAACTAGTGTGCTGAGCTTAATTTTCCTTGGAGGAAGTCACCTTGTTTTAATGCAACTGGAATGAATTTTCACCTGTGAGGTATAAACTGTCAGAGCTCTTTCATCTTACAAACTCTTTGTGTTTTGAGAGAAATGAAGGAAACTTCCGTCACCTAAAGGAGAGCTAATTCAACAAGAATATTCAAGTCCAGTCACTTAATGGTCTTATTTAACAGTTACTTCAGTGTTTTGCCTCTGTTTGCTTAAGTCCTCTTTTTGTGGAGCTCCTTTGGATTTCCTCAGACCTTTTTTCCACATGCATTAGTGTAAATAGATTTCTTGGTGTTCAACAAGTCAATTTTTGTTGTTAGGTTCGCTGTTTGGTGGGGTGTTTTTTTGTTAGGCAAAATAGCTAGACTATCTTGTCCCTTAATGTTGTATTACCACCTTAAAGGCTACAGGCTTAGAAAAGTTGCCTAGCTAGATTCGACTGAGTGTTCCTGTAAAGTATCCATCAAATGCTTCCTGCAAATCTAGGTCCTTTATCGTGCACTGAGATAATTAGAATTAGATCTGAGGTCCATGCCTTTCCAAGAAATAATGCACATTTAAGACAATGCTAATGGAATAAAATTACAGAAGTACAAGTCTTAGCATAAAAAAGTGCAGCAGGACAAAACTTGTATCTTCCAGTATTAGGAGTAATACAATGAAAGCATTTTACTTACCTCAAAGTCTTTCTTCATTATGCTATTCATTATCTAGTGCAAATATGCTCATCTATTTCAGTTTTCTTGCCTTTGATTAACTTAACTAGTTTCATTCATGCTTTTTTATCTTTTTCCTATTTTGATGCCTAACTTATTTTCAACGTATATCTCTACTGTGTACTAGACACAGCACCCAGTATTTTAGCAGTTTAACCAAATTGCTTGATACGGTCAAATTTTTGTCTCACCTAATTTCTTCTCAGGGATAGAAAATGCTGGCCTAAAACATTACCTTTATGTCCTCATACCTTATGCATAACAAAACAAAATTTCCCCATTTTCTCTACTTCCTAGATGTAATTCACTTAAAATTTACAGTAAGACTTTCCTAAAATAAAGGTAAGATGTTAGTAAAATTGGTGAACAAATCAAGTTTGTGTTTTGGTTAAGATCTGGCTTGGTGTCCTGTTAGGACCTGTTAAGTCTGACTTGGTATTCAGAGTTGAAAGGAATTTTATATTTCAAAGAGAACTTGCAATCATCAACCTGCTTGAATATGACTCTACAGAATGAAATGTTTATATCATAATGAAGATATCAAATAGGGACACACAGTGCTGTTTTATTAGTATTATTAAATTTTAAAATCTCTCTTTCATAGATTTTTGAAACTTACCTGGATCAGGTTTTAGATGCATGTAAACTATTTGTACTTAATTAAAATTTCCCCATGAAAAGAATTTTAAAGCTCTTTCTCAGTTTCGATTATGAGTAACCACAAAATAATTAAAGTGTATTTGGACACATTAGTTTTTACTGTACATTGGAATGTTGTCTGCTACTTGCTTTAAATAATAATCTTGCCTCAAATGTAATATATGCTTTGATTACAGAAATTTCTCTTGTATAACTGAAATGTTGATTCCATACAGAACTGAAAAAGAAAGCATGAAAAATGTATATTCATCACATCAGTTTGGAAGCTCATGATTCTGTTCCTTAGGGTGATTCTGATCTTCCCAGACATATGGTATATTTCACAGTTAGAAATGTTAATAATTTTTTTAAAATTCTGAACAATTTAGGGGGATTAAATTATTCTATAAAAAAGGCGGTTGAACAATTTGGGAAGGCCCCACACTACGTGAATGTGAGTGTTGCTGTCTCAGAGAAAGAAGAGGAAAAAACTCCTCTAACCTTGGCAAAGCATTCCAGTTATCTTCTTTCTGAAAACTCTGGATTAAATATTAGACATAAAGGCCATATGGGAACTTTTACTTGTTTCCTCGACTTTCACGTTGTTTCCACTGGTGACATCTTGTTTTCACTTGTCAAATGCTTTGTACCCACTGGCAATCACCTCTCTTGTCTACTGTTTACAGACCCAGTCACTGGTGCAATCTGCTCCCATCATTCAAGCCACAAGTTAGTGCCCATGTACCATTAGGGTTAAATGTCACAGGGGAGAGCAACTTCAGCCCAAGAGCTCCAGTTTAATCCGGTCTTCTGTGTACACTAATAAACTGGAAACCCATCACTTGAATTCAAAAGTAATTTCTCTTGTTAGAAGTCCTAGCAACCACTTTGAGCTAAGGACATTTCAATCTGTCTCATAATTATTTATTATGCCTCTCAAATCCTCTGTGTTTCTTTTGCTATATTACCAAAAACTTCCTCAGGAGACCAAGGAGAGGAGAGACTTGGGAGACTGATGGAGGTATGTGGGACAGGAGCACAGAGGGAAGGGTGGCATGTTTGGCAACCTTGAAGTCATCTCCACTCACAGAGCTTCAGACCTGCTGGACACTGAATATCACTACTCTCCTTCGTAAAGCTTTCTCACAAGTTGGACAACATTCTTTATTAGAGCCGAGAGACTTTAAATTTGACATCAGCAGTAACTAGCACAACTGCACCAGTTCCCAGCCTCATTTGATTCATACCCAAATTAATACCTCTTGGGCAGGATCTGAGCCAAAAGCCTCAGCATGCCATTCAAGTGGGTCTCGAGGGTTTCATACATGCTCAGATTATGCATGCCTTTAATCCTATTGCACATTAAACAGCATGAATAGGACAACATCTTGGTCAGCTGAAATCCTAAAACAATATTTAGATCAGACTAACTGGTACTAAGCATCTTGTACTTAGCTGCTCCCCCAAACACAGTGTTTTTCCTGACAAGTCTTTCCTTGCCCACTGGGTCAGGGATCAAAAAGACTAAAACTTACAAATGATCCCCTGCTGGCTTCCAAATCCCAACCACAGAAACTGTGCTCAAAATCCTTTGGAAGAGTAGAAGTAGTCACCGAGGTGCACCTGTCAATCAAAATTTTCTCACTATTATCTTTTATTCACCTCATCTGTTTGGATTTACACACTACTGTCACTCAAACTTTGTATTTGACTCAAGGCTGAAACAGCATTCTGTGAAAGTTGCACGCTCATGCCTGAGCGCTGTGCTTTCAGTGCTCTAGAAAATATGGTACACAATAGCAACTGCATGCTGAAAGAAGCACATATCTTTCCTACTCACAGAAGACTATTTTGATTTTTAGGGGCAATTGTGATATTTTGGAACAATATAAGTTATTGCCTTTACTTAGGGCGTAAAAATACGTCAAAGGAGTTTGGTAGTTTAACTGTTCAGAGTGACAGAAACAGAATGGAAATTATTGTCATGGAACACATTGGGATGTGCTTGAGTCCAGACAACAAGTTTGGGGACTGTGGTCTTATCAGTTGAAAATTACTGAAATGGAGGAAACCTTGTGTGTATGTAAGGATGCAACTAATATGACGCAGTTGTGAAAAAGAATGGCAAGTTCCAGGATACATCAGACCAGGTTATTTTATCACAGACCAGGTTTACTAGTACCATTGGGGAAGATAATCATAAGACTTCTTTAGGAATATTATATGCAGGACTAGCTGTCTGTATTCAGGAAATATAGAGCTAAATGCAGGAAAGAAACATGCAGTAGCTATTTTGTGAAGATAGAATAAAAATACCTAACTTCTTTAGAGTTAATATAAAAAGGTTTAGGGGAAATGTAATAACTCAGAAACACAGGGCTAAGTATTCGAGAGGAAGAAGAGTTTTTATTTAAAGGAATTAAATGAACATAAGAGAAGTTATAATAAATTGGTTGCAAATGCATTTCGTTTGCTAACTAGATGATTTCTAACCGTCCAAGAAATTAGTTTTTAGTTCCCAAATAGGAGAGTGCAGTAGGAACTCAATGTAAGATGGCGATAAGAAGGAAAGATTTTAAAACTTGCAAAAGAGAATTCTGGGAAAAAAAAGAGATTAGGCTTGTCATAGGAATTATTAGGTATCCTATGTGTCAAGGGAGTTGAAATGAGTGCTGCCTATTTAGACTGCATTTAGACTGAATTAATCTTGTGCCTTGCACCTCTCATGCACCTTCCTGGAAGCAAGGAAGGAATATTTTCATATCTTGGTAAACAAGTTTCTTACAGGAAGGAAAGTTCTCTTTTCTGAAGTGTTGGAAATTGACCATAACTAGAAAAAAGTTATAGGAAGGATATTCAGACACTTTTACTCTTATTCCAGTGCAATTAATGTTCAGTGTCATACTACTTTATTTCTCTCATTTACCCATGGTGAAATGGCCACTTGGTTTGGCTCTACAAGGAAAAATTTCCTTTATTTGAAATTCAATGCACTTTTGTACTATAGAGCACAGTGCTTTCTTTCTAGGCTCACTTGAGAGTTTTATTTAATTGCTTCCCTGATAAAGTAGAGACATAGCTATTGGAGGTGACCGTAACCTCCTCTGTGTCCTTTCTGTAGCATTCTGTAGTTGCGAGTTTTCCTGAAGATCTTAATTTTCCTTTGGTCCTGGGAAATGTGACAGGTGGAAGAAAGCAGAATAGATATTATGTGGATAAATCTAAAATAAACATCTATCACATAGTTAGGTGAGATTGTGAATGAATGAACTCAATGATCCAAGTGATGCCTTCCAATCCAATCTTTTAGAATCTCTCAGGCCCCAATCCCATGACTGCAAGCATTTAATCCTTCCCCTGTGCCACCAATTCCCCATTAATTTCACAGATTGAACACTTGCTCAAATCCCACATATTTCTCAGGAATACACTGAAGTATTTAACATTCTCCATCATCAGCCTTCTCTGAACTAAAGATGTGCCTTGCAACTCTCAGGAAATTAATCACTTTTCCATCAAAACAGCATTACTCCCAACAAATGCAGCATATTTTCATACCACAAATACAAAATTTCCCATGTTACTAATCTTCCTTTCAGACTCATAAATTTTCTCTCACCCTTTACCAGAATTATCACCCACCCAAACCAAACCCTTTCTAAAAGTGAGCAAAACATATCCCATTACCATCAGACAAAAAGACCCTCTGTGTCTGGTCCAAGTAGTTCTTCTAAATAAATCACTCCAACAGAGTTCTGTCTTAATGTTCTTTTTCCATGTAAAATATTTTGCATTTCTTTTAACATATTGCCGGTACTTCTCGGGGATATGTCTTTCCCATCTCAGTCCTGGGAGACAGGTCCCTTTATGATCACATGGGGAAGGTTCATTCAAAACACAGAAATACTGAATATTGAATGATGAATACTGAAATAATACTTGACTTCAGCTGCATGAAGAAAGGCAGTGAACCCAATCTGAAACTCTAAAAAAATACCTTTCCAAACTGTATTGCCATTGTTACTGGCAAATAGACAGTGGGAAAGTGCTGTGGCTAGTTTTGAGCATGTTCTTACTTACCTGAACAGACTTATACTTGAGAATTTGTGCTCAAGGAGCATTTTCTAACTATATGTTTAAGAAAAGTTTATCCCAACCCTCATGGTAAGCAATCACTCACTTAAGATGGACTGATGATACACTCTCAGTTATTAAAGAGGAAATGTTTTTAATGAACACTGTGAAAAAAACTGGGCTTAAATCCCACCTTCGCCATTCCTTGTGTTACCTAGGCAACGCTTATATTCTCTTTATATATGTTTCTTCCTGTGAATATTTGCTATAATAATTCTTGACCAATTCACAGGGGTGTTGTGATGTGAGCACTAATTAATTCACACCTTCATAGCTAATAGATACTATGCAAGTATTAACACTATTATTTTTAATAATATTTGTTCAGGCTATGTTAGAACCTTTCAGACAGATACCACTGATTTTACATTTTCCTTCAAATTTCTCAGACTGACTTATCTAAACAGTAAGGAAGAAAATGATTATGCAGAAGGGCCAAGTACAAGGGTAGCTACTTTCTAAAAGCAGACGTTTTAAAAATAACGTGTAAAATTCAGCAAAGCTAGGGAATAGATAGGGGTTTCTGTCAGGTTGGAATGATAAATGAAAGGGCTCTAGTGGCCCTTCTGTTTGTTTAGACCTCTTGTTCCTGCTACAACACTGCACAAAACTAGCATTGAAGTGCCTACTGTTAAAACATAACATAACCTGACAATGATCAGCCCAGAGGGCTTTTCCAAGAGAAGGCCATATTGTTCTGCATGGGGAAGTGCTCTAGCACGAGATGTCCTGAGACGTGAAGGAAAGCACCGAGTGCGGAAGACTTTCCAGTACATTAGTAGTATATGAAAGGGGCTGCCCACTCATACATTAATATTGCCTTGGCCCAGAGACTGACATATGGGAAAGCACTGCATCAGATTCTCTGTAGACAGCTTGTTTTCTCCTTGTTTTATAACAACAGATACAAAGTGCAAAAGACACCAGATTTAACGTTACAGGGCCTGAACGCATTCCGTGTGTGGTTAAGATACTTAACTTTTATATTGTGCAGATGACTGAACAATTACAGATCCCATTATTTTTTTACTGTGCACTATTTGTAAAGCTGCTACAGAATGTTTACCTTGGGAACAGCTTTAACATTAAGCATATTATATACCAACCAGGCCATTTGTAGTTAAGCAGTTTTCTGCTAATGGCTCTAAAGTATTCTGTTTTCGACTCCAGAGGATTTTTAAATGTCATGAAAGAGACTGGGTTTTATGATACATTTAAGATCTTTATTCAAGTAAAGTAAAGCAGCCTGATACTGTCTTGAAAATAAAATAAGAATGAAGGAAAATTATCATGAAAATTAATTTAAAAAGAATAATAACAGGTATTTTCAAAAATTCTATGTAGAAATTTCAGAAATGTTGCTCTGAATTTTTGTGTCTTTTTCTTTCTTTCCTGTTGTTTGTTTTTATGTAGAATATTAACATATCAAGATGTCTACTTATGCATATTTATTTGTGCAGTTTTAAGAAACAGTAAGCATCATATCACTTGAAAACTTTGTGGAAATGCATCTCCAGTTTACATAGGTAGATTTCAAGTATGCCTGAATTTCACCAAAGTTTGCACATCTCGGGGAAGATTATGCTGCAGCCAGCAGGTTTTTCACAGCTTGATTATTTGGCTTATTCACTTATTCACTGCAGCTTTTTTTTAATGTCAGCTCTACTAACATGAAAGAGCTGTAAAGGGTCCACAGATATAATGCCTGACAGATAGTTGGTATAGCCCTAGTACTTCCCCACACAAAAGAAGACTCTCTTCTGCTTTTGAGATGAACAAACCTACCTCAAGCTGCCTCTGACTTACAATAGCTCAAGGTTGTTATGGTTGAGAAAAAATGAACGTATAGGTGATGAATAAAAACTGGGGAGACACTTCAGTGTGATGCTTGTTCCACCCAGCATTTTAGGATCAATTTTCTATTGATTCACAGTAACACAAGCTAGGAATCACTGTTGGTTAATATGACATTGTCAGAGTCTGAATATTTTTTCAGATCCATAGACAGTGATTGAATGTGATCAGTTCCCAAGAAATATTTTGGTGAATATTGTCTTATATTTCTCTGTAAAACCAACCTAGGAGAAAAAGAAATGCCACCTATCTGTAGAACTATGAAGACATCTTCTCTTATGCTGACAGTCCTCAAAAAGAATTTAATTTTTAAAGGAATCCTCGCAAGCAACATAATTTTCTCACATATAATGAATATTCCCTTTGCTATTTACTAGATCAATCCATGCAGTCAGACATACAGTGAAAGGATCCAAGATGCAGAGAAATTAGCAACAGAAAGAAATCAGCAAATCAACCTTTGTGCATTTAATAGACTGCTGCACATTCCCTCCAGTTTCAAGCTCTGCATGAGCATATGTTTCCCCTATTTTTTTTGTTTTCTAGAAAGCACTCAAGGGGCCTCTATGAAAGTAGCAGGGGATGACAAGTTGAGTTTGCCAGCACTTCCCTGTGCAGGTGCTTTGCTCAGTTTGTGGACACTAAGCTACATGAGTGATTCCTTCTGTTTACAACTACGGTACAACAGCACAAACTCAAGGAAAGTCTCTGTGCCACTGCTGGTTTTCCCCAATGTCTTAGAAATTATTAAATGTTCCCATTGAAGCAGATAATAAGGAACTCTGTGGGAAAAGACGATTTTTTTTTTGTTCTGCATTTACATGCAGACAGCTTGAGATGCCAAGAATATGATTATTAATGTGCATGTAAATATTCTTGATTCACACAACATTTTTCAGGAATCAACCCTTACTCAGATGTTGAAATCATGACCAGTTATCAGCAGGTGGTGACTAGGTGATTATCTCCTAATTATAGTTCCAAATGTCATTTTAATAATTGTAGATTGATACAAGCTAGAAGGTGTTTAGCAAACGTCTCAGTGTTGGAAATTATAATTGAGGGACATACCTAATTTCCAGTTCTTGGGGGTCTAGATTTTAAGGGTTGACATAATGGGGAGTCTAAGGTGAAAGCCGTACCTAGGAATCCCTCTTCTCTTTGTGGTACATTTTCACTGGCTGTCTAGAAATTCCAGGCAGTTTCTTTTTCTTCTGCTTTCCAAAAGCCACACTAAGAGTGTAGAGTAAAAAAAGTTCTCACTGTGTCAAAGACGTGGCCACTGGCCTTTTGGAAATGCTGCGTACAACCTAGGATCATTACCGCAGCTCTTAGTGGTAACGCTCAGTCTTATTTTCCTCTACTTCAATTAACTGTCAGGATCCAACAAGTAATCAGGAGGATTGGCAAAAAGTGTTTTCTTGATAATTACATTTTATATACGTAATTAAATATGTATTGTGACATGGCTAAAACCAGAAGTTATTGCTTGTTGGGATCCTAAAGCATTGGGTGTTGAGTTGCTGCATCAGTGGATGTTTAATGATGTTGAGCACAGTGGAACAGAGGTGATGGGAGGATATGACAAACAGGCACGCTTCCTGGCATACGCTGTTTGGTGTTGATGAGGCACTTCACAGAGGCATGCCTGCTGAAGCAAAGTAGGAATTTGAGCTCTGGCCTCCCACATAGTGGGTCTGTATTTTAACAACTGGGGTACTGTAAATAACGGGAATGCTTCCCTCCGAGATCCCTTGTGAGACAGAGCTCATCAGACCCTTGCACAGAAACACAGGAAAAGATGACTGAGTATTCCAGATGGTCGTAATATTCTGAATCGGATGAAAAGAGGGGTTTGAATCTCAAGCATGCTGGGCCCTATTTTGCTTCATTTAAAAGTAGTTTACCTTAAAAGTTCTAGGATTTTGCTCCAGGACAGTAGGATTTCAACAGCTTCCTTTTCATGCTCTGCAAGTTCAGGGTCAATTCTGGAAGCAGTCTTTTGTATGAATTGCTTTGCAAAAGTAGATTTTTTTCCTGAAGATAGTTTCCTTCTGAATCTTCTTGTTTAGGAACAAATCCTGCTGACTTTCTCACCACAAGTGCACTTTTCTGCTTGTGTATGTTTTCCTTTGACATTTTCCTACTTTAGCAATATGTAAGGAAGGCTGAAAAGGTAATGTTCAAACACCTTTTTACAGGAGTTATTCATCTTACATTGACTAGAGAATAATCTATCAGATTCAGTCACAAAATGCAAATTTGTTCTAACCCTAACTTGGCCTTGAAGACCTGTTAAACCTGAAAGAGTGATCTAGAGGAGATTTTAGTGCATCATGAGCATCATTTTAAAGCAAGTAAGCAAATGCTTCAGGAAGTTATGATAGACTGTAGGGCCATGCTGAAAGGAAGACAACTTGAATCTTTATTGCTAAGGGCAGAATTAGAGTAAAGAGCTGTTACATAGATGTGCCAGAATACCTAGTTTGGCCCACATCTATAATGGGATGGAAGAAATCTCATCCAGTTGTCAGAAACTGTTGTGGGTTTTTGTAAACTGGATAAATTTTGAAAATAGGATAGCTCAGCTACAAGAAACATTACATATCACTGTTCTGAAATGCTGCAGAGGAGTCACAAGTAGAGGTGTTTTACTGTGATTCAGTAAAGTTCAATGAGTAGCATTCAAATACAAGAAGATGATTTGTATGCTGAAGGCTTTAAACTTATTGTAGCCAGGATTTTTACCAGGAAATAGGAAGGAAGCAAGATTATAAAATAGGTGTTGTGGTATTAAACCTCTCACTTTAAAGTTCAAGCCATAACAGAAAAAGAATGCTTACAGTAGGACACTACTTGCATCTGACATGTATCCTCCAGTAAAGGAATAGTGTTTGGAAATCATGTGGGTACTAAACTATTGGAATAACAATGTTGTTTCAACACAAGTTGCCCTAAGAAAATGGGAAATAAGAGTTTTACCTTCCACTTCTGACCCCAATATTTCTTCATCATCATTGAACGTGTTTAACAACAATGCTGAGAATCAGATTGTTGAGCAAAGCTATTCAGTGGTCAAATGTATGTTGTCAGAGAGTTCATGAAAAAGTCATTAGCTCTCCTCCCCTCCTCTTTCACTGTCAGGCAGAATCATGTCATAAATACAGCCACTTGTCTAGCAGGATATCAATCTATCCAGGTATCACCCACTTCCTGTCTCTGGCCATATGTTTCTGTTATTTATGTCAAGAAAATAGCATTTACACAACCACTGCTAGTTGTTTACAGAAGTTTAACTCCTGTGATATAGTCCCGCTTGTGTTGCATGCTTTTAGCCCATAGATAATACATGAGATTGTACATTTTAAAATATGCTACCACATGCATGATAGAATAAACACAGACCTGAACTGACAGCACCATCTGCCAAACACAGTTGATGTCAGGGGAATGGTCTCTGCACAATATTCCACTGCTCCCCCATGAGATAAGGCTATTTTTTCTCATGGTATAACTACACTAAATTTGACTTGTTCATTTAGTACTCAAATTGTTAAAAATCTCAGAAGCAGAAGGGACTCAGTCCTCCTAAGAAACACTGCAGAGGAATAGTGCAAATTGAACAATTCTCACATAGGTTTTTCTTGTTCTTAACACTAGTCACATTCTTGTTTACATACTTACACCAGAAATAAACCTGCAAGCAATGTATACACGACACCTAGATTCTCAGTGCTCTGAAGTCATGGAAAATTCATAACATTAATCTTTAAATGGCCCATCTGAAAATTATATAGGGCAATCTGCTTTCAGATGCAGTCTAACTCGTTGCAGTGAGACATTAGCAATAGTTACATTTTTTTGCTGCTAGAGACCCACATTATTCACAGTCACAAACAAATCAAAAAGGTGAAGGTGATTGCTTAACATTTTTTTCCTCTTAATATTTTAAAATTTGTAGATATTAGCCTGTTCATTTGGACTCCTCTATTCATTCTCAGGAGCTGGCTTTATTACCACATTATGGAGACAGCTGCTAGCATTAGGAGGGTAAAAACACTTTTGCATGTCCTGCAACAGCAGCAAACTCAAAGCTGGGCGATCTCTACTTATATGACAAACATCATTTACAAGGAAATGGAACAGAGTCCGCACCAAATTTCTGAAGGAGTGTATTTCTACCATTCAAGCACCAAACTTTACACTGCCAACAGACACAAGTGACCAGTGTCACTACCCAGTCACGCTGGTTAGAAGCTAGAAGGCCATTTCTTGGGAGGAACTTATTGACAATGACAGTTGTTTACATTCCGCACTGTGATAATCTGAAAACATTATGTGCTTAGAAGAGCTATTGGTTGGATCTATCACAGACCTGGATTTTCCTCTGCATTCTCCTTATGCCACGTGTGCATGGGCCCATGGAGCTAGGAGATGCAAAAGCCCTGGAGAAACTGTCACTGTCAGCCTCCCGGTGAATACATCCATGCACTTGCAGAATGCCCAGTGCGTTCTAGCTGCATCCAGTTCATTTTGCTTCCATGAGTTCGGGGTGCCAGGCATGTTTGGCACACTTCAGGAATGCCTGGGAAAAAATGTAAACACTCCTGGCAGACAGAGGTTTGGGCTGTCCACAGAGGAGCTTGGAGCTATGTTTCCAAATCCTAGGTTTGCCTGGCAGGAGCTACCTCTGTCACATTGGAAGTGCTGGATTCCGTGTCGGCATGGAAATGTGAGCTTAGTTTCTGGCAAGGTGCCTTATCCTGGACCTGCAGAAACACTTCTTGATGAAAGAGTTTTCAGAAATGTTCCAGAGAAAAGTTTTCATTTGGATGAATCAGCTTTTTGTCACAATAAAATTTTATTGAAGAATTCATGGCCATCTCTACTTGCTGGTATCCAAATTTCCCTCTTGCACAGTGAAATCACATTAGTTCTGCTGTTGTCAGGGCCTTCTCTCACTGCAGATGGCTGTGGAACAAGGTTTGTGCTGTTCTATATTATTATTTGATGTAACATAAATAGAACGTAATATTTTGTTTAATGTTAGGCATTCCTTGCTATGTAATGTAGGTATTTTATTATATCAATATTAAATAAGTTTATAAGGAGATAGCAAATGAAAAACATAAGCAGCTTTACTCTGATTCAGTATTATAATTTTGTGGCCCTATTTGTAAAACAAGATATCTTTGAAACATCCTCCTCTAAGAAAGCCCCAAAGAAGCCAAAGTTTAATTGTTTCCTCACAGACGTGATTTATTTGAAAAGAAAAATAAATTAAAATAATCATATTCTCACATTAAAAAGTTTTAAAACATACATATTTAAAATTTTTAAATATATAATTTTTGAGCATTTTGAATGACTATATTTAAGAATTTTATAACTGAAAAATTAATTTTGCCGTTATTTTGGACCACATTATCCCTATTCTCATCTCCTTCCTTTTGTACTATATATTTAGAAGCTGCTGTGGATGAGAATTAAATAGAATACAGATTAAATTGTGACTTGTCATTGTGACAAATCAGTCCGATTGCAGGAAAATAATGGCTGTATGAATTTTGAAATTACGTACTTCCCTGACCTATTAAATAACATCCATTTAGAACTGTTGAAGTAGACATTCACTTTGGAAATATTTGTGAAACCACCATGCTTTTACATTAATTAATAACACTTTCCTTAATACTGACCATATTGTTGAAAGATATCTGTGGTTTTGCTTACTTGAGTGTGTTTATTATTAACAAACGGAAAAGTTGTGTTTCATACCTACTGAAATTCTGATATTTGTTGATTTTTTTCTATCAATAGAAGTTTTAAAATGCCTAATTTTCATGATAGTTGTTTTATTTCATATTAACATCCAAACTAGCAAGGCTAATATTCACATTTGCTGCTTATTTGTGAGACCCACAATTTTATAATCTCCAGATTTCAGTATTTTGTTGTCTTTGCCATGGAAAATAATTTTCTATTTGCTTTTTTTCTCATTGGTCCCTATATTGCAGCACAGATTTTACGGGTCTGAAAGAAAACTGAAAGTTATTTGGACCTGCCACAGTACTGGAAAACAGGAAAATCTTCCAAACAGGAAGATTTCAACCTTGACACCTCTTGACTTGGACTTATGGGTTCAGTATTAATTTTGTTCATATACACACAGAGAAAATTTACGAAATACATATATACATGTGTGTTTGTGTGTGTGCACTTGCAAATCCACTCCACAATATCCCATAGCGTTGGTGTGTTGGCTGTGGAACCATATTGTTTGGGTTTATACTTCTGAGGTGATTATGGTTAAAACATGGATCTTTTCACAGGAAGCTTAATCTGAAAAACTGTCCAAGTGGTGCACTAAGAGACAGTCAATTGTGTATAGTCTGAATTTAGTGGATGCCACCACATTCCAAAAACACATTATAGATATATTCAGCGATATGTGATTTTCCTTAAGTAGGTGATATTATACATTTAAACATCAAAGTGATGTTAAATAGCTGTTATTAAGAAAGAAATCTGCCTCCTGATCCTGTCACTTCTATAGATTGAAATAATCTGGTAAAACTAACAGGAGTTCTACATAAGAAAGGAATAAAAGATATGAGCTGTTATAAAACAAACTAATTCCTTTCACAGATTTCTCAGCTATATTAGTGTTCATGAATTGGGTGCCCAACAGGTAAATCAGTAAGAATGCACCTCAGTAGATCACAGATTCAAATACATATCTACAATATAAGTGAAAACTCAAATTACAACCTACCTGAACTCAGCTGTAAAAATTATAGAACTCAAAGTGCAGTCTTACTGGCGAAAGTGGAAAACATTATACTAGGGAAAAAGATCAGTGCCTAAGTTGACATCTTCTCATAAATAAGGATTTTTAGGAATTCAGTTTTTGGAAATTATTATATAGCTTACAATATCCGGTAGGTTGAAGTTTTTTTCTTTCGTATTTTCTGTGAAAACATCCTTTTTTTTTTTTTTTAGGGTCTGTTGGGAGGCAATGGGGTGGAGGAATAGGATAACAGAGATTTGATAGTACAGTAGTTTTTTTTGAAGAATACTTTTGTGAAAGCTGTAGCATTTTTTCAGCACAGAGATTTCTTGTGTTTTACTGGTTTAGCATTCAGTCACAGAAAATACAGAATTTCAGAAAAATGCAGGTTAAAGGAATCTCTCTTCCAGCCTCCTTCTTCAAGGAGTGCAAGTTTCGAATTTTGGTAGGTTTATTCAGGATCATGCACAAGCCCTGGATGAAAAGGATGTGAAACTCAGCAGCTTCTTCTGGTAGTAAACTATCACTGTGAGCTGTTTTCTAATTGCATGTAATTGGGATTTTGTATGTTGAACACTCCAAGTGTTGCCTCTTGTCATTTGGCTGCGCATCTCAGGGAAGTGTCTGTCTCTGTTGTCCCCATAAGTTTTGTACTTCCGGTTTAAGAAAGTGGAAGACCTCAATTAAATCTCACCTCATTAACATTTTCTTTTGTAGGCTAAACAAATGCACAGCCTTGTCTTTCTCCCTGAATGTTGTGTGCTCCAGCCCAAAGCAGACAAATGAAGAGTTTCGAGAAGTTGACATGCACACACACACACACACACGCACAAACACACACACTCATGCTCCCACTTCTTCATCCTGTATTTTCTTAACATTGGTCCAGGTTTGGAAAGATAAGGAAAGAGTAGTGAAGTCATTCAGGTTATTTTTGCTGTATTACCCTGCCAGTTTTCCAAAGCTGAAGAAGGTGTAAGTCACAGAAGAAAGCAAGAAGATAGAGAGAGTTCAAGATAGAGAAAGGGGGTCTTTGCCTCTCTTATTTCACAAGGCCCAAATGTAAAACGGGGGAAAATAAATTTCTGGGGAGAGAAACAAAAAATTCCACCTGATTTTGAATTTCCCATTAAAAAAAAAAAGTGTAATTTAGGTCAAATTCATAATAACATTGAATTCTGGTGACCTGGGATTTCTCTGGATATTTTAATTTTTTATATCTCATAGAGTTTCTGTGGCACATTTTTTCTCAGGAAATGGGCTTCCCATGTTGACTGACTTCCCTTTACACTTAAGACTACTCCATTTTAACAAGGAGAATAAGGGCAGAAATGCAATTGTTCAAGAAGCAGTCACAATTATGGTTATCAGAAGGGATGGCCAAATATGAAAGCTGCTGTTCCACCAGAATGGTCCAGCTCACTTCCAAATCCAAACTGAGTTTGGTCATACAGAGCTGACCAAAAGGGAAGTCACCATAGCAGAGCACAGATGGATACTGAAATGGAGAAATACTTGTATTTTAGGGAGTTTTCAATTTTTGCATTTTGGTTTGGTTGGTTGGGGGGTTTTGTCTTTGTTTTTCCCCATCTTTTGTAGTGAAAGAGCACAGAAACCTAATGCTGTACATAGAAAAATAGCCTTACACTTACCTTGTTAGAGTCCTAGCACTAAAAGGACGCCTGTAAGTGAGCTATTTTAACTGCAACACTTGTCTACTAAAATGTTGGTTGCTGTGGGAACCTTGGACAGAGACCAGTGGGTGGGAGCTGATCTTGAAGTGTTTAGTTGTTTTGTCGGTTGAGTTTAATTAAGATAAAACTTTAACCAGCATATCTGAATCAATTATTCAACTTCATTATCCATCTACATTCTTTTAGAGGATAGAACTGTACGTTCTGAGTAGGCTTCTTTATTAATTTAAATTAAATATATTTTAGTAATGTAATAGTATATCACACCATATTGTTGCTGTAGAGAAAATACACGATCATCAGCTCAGGTCAGAAATCTCCTTGTTGGTCCTTTTGTGTGAAGAAATGGTAGGACACTGAGGATATTGTGTCTCATACTTTCATTTTATATACAGAATTCATTTTATACAAGACTTTCGTAAGTAGAATCCAAACTCTCCTTCAACTTCTAAGTTAGCTCAATGATGTCTTGAACCACACATCTGAAGCAAGAACTGTCCCATTCATCTTGTTGAGACATTACTATACTAACCTAGCAACAGCAATGTTTTATTCATCTTTAAAGCATACAAAAGTTGACAGTTACAGGCCTGTGCAATGTCTATATGTGTTCTGTGGACAAAGACCAGACTCCTGGGATTCAGGCGACAGTCACAGGCCTGTGCCATGTCTATGTGTTCTGTGGAGAAAGACCAGACTCCTGAGATTCGGGGAGAAAGCCAAAATTTCCCTTCTACATTTTCTTTCAACATTTATGCACAATTTTTTCTCTCTATTTTGCAGTGTAATATTTAAGACAGTTGTAAATAAAACTCAGAGTATAAATTACTATCTAAATTACATATTCAACAGATGAACACTACTGAAGGTTACATTAACATCTTTATTTTCTCTAGAAACTTGAACAGTAATACCTGGAGGGGGCTCAATGAATACTGGCTAAAATAAAATTGCTACCTTTTTTAGTTGATATGAATCTCAGAAGTTTTTGAAAAAATTCTCCTCAACAAAAAAGAAAACTCAAGAATCACCCCAAGATTTTCTTTTCCCCCTGTGGTGAACAGATATTTTTGATTTTTCAGATCTTACTAACTAGTCCATTTGCTATGCTGTTACTGAGATTTACATATTTATGGGTCAGTGTAATTTCTATCACTCTCTCATTAGGAGGTCTCACTCAGATTGTGCTGAGTTTCAATATTTTCCTCAAATTCCAAGAATTTCACTAATAGTTTGTACCAGTCCCAATCTAGCAATTAACTCCAAACCAGTATCCCACTGGCCTCTCTGCTCCCATTGCAGCTCCAGTTGTTCAACACTCCTGTTCCCTTCTCAGCCTTAGGGAACACCACACATTTCACAGCAGGACCACACCAAAATGGGTGAGAAAGTAGGGTAAGCAGCCAGAAAAGGCTGAGATTTAGCAGCACTGAATATGTAGCCCTGGGCCTTATTTACTTAACTCCATTTACCCTTTTCTGAATATTCAATTATTAATTTCCTTCTGGACTTTCCTTTTATGATTTGGGTCCCTCGATGTCAGGGTGAATAATTACAGTGAAAGCTGTTCACAGCCTCAGCCTTTTCATGATGCAACATGACTAGAACAGATAACCTGAGAAACTCCAACACTGTAAAGTTGCAAAGAGATGTTCAGAAGCATGTTTCCTAGCTAAAGCATATTTTCACAGAGATTACAAAAGTATATTTTTGTGGTTAGACTATCAAGTCTGGCAAATTTCAGCTGAAAATATTCCTAGATTAAAGATTGCAAAAAAATATCAGCGTCTTTCAGAGTAATGGCACAGAAATTTTTCATCCCATTACTTAAAAGGAAGAAATATTCTAACTCAAACCAAGAATTTAAAAGAAGTGTTCAATGACCTGAATAAATTGTTCCTGATTGATGCCATCTGGAAATATCATTGTCCTGCTTCCCCTTCCCCCATAAACGGCCAAGAAAATAATCTACATTGATCATAAAGGTTTTTGGGGTTTTTTTGGTAGAGGATGTAGAGTGTTTAAATTCTACCAATATTTAAAAATTTTTATCAAAACATTTTTGCCTTCAGGACAGTTCGTGATGACTTCCAAGATCCCTGGGCAACTGGGGTTTCCTATTCAAGCTTGCTGTGGGATCAGCATGATCCACTTACTCCACATAGCATCAGTGGCATTATGTGGAAGGGATTTTGAACATCCAGCCCAGCACTGGCAGTCAGGGTGCCAGAAGAAGCTGTGCTGCAGTGCCAATCACTTTTGAGGCATCTTGAACCACTTCAGAAGTGTCTCTGCCAGTGTCTCTTTTTCAGATGGGGTGTAGCTGGTCTTGGATCCTTTGTATATCCTACTCCAGAACCTCAGGGATTGTCCTCAATTCTCCACAGGTACTTTTTGCCAAAGACTCCAGGAAGAACCCTTCTCCCCAGTTACAGTCTCTGTCCCACCTGACCCAAGGCCCAAGCCCACAGGGCTTCAGGCTCCACCCCCTCATGGCTACTGCAAAAAATTAACCCCACCCTTGGCCTAAACCAGGAAACATCTTCTAAACTTTTACTTGTCCATGCCCACGTTGAGGAGAACAAGAAAATGTGATAGGCAGCATGCTTGGATGAATAAGGAATTCCTAAAAAAAAAAGTTCAGACAGAAAAGGAAGCATATGAAGATGCAAGCAGGATCAGGTTATACAAAGTATAGAGAGGAGGATAAGCATGTAGGGATCAGGTTAAAAAAGCCAAAGCTTGCGTGAAATTAAATTTGGAGAGATTGCGAATGGAAACAAGAAGGGCTTCTACAGGTCCATCAGTAGCAAAAAGAAGACTGAGGAAAATGCAGCCCTGATGTCGGATGGGGCAAGGAACCTTATGGCAACGGTAGTGTTAAAGGTTGACGCCCACCCTGACTTCAGGAATGTCAGGTCCCTGATATCAGTGGAGAAGTTTGGAGGAATGTGGATTTAATCAGTAAAGGAAGGCATAGTTCAGGAAAATTCAAAACAGGGGACATACACAAATCCATGGGACCTGATGGAATGTACTCACACATGTTGAGGAGCTGACCAATGCCATTGCAAGTCCAGTTCAATTATCTTTGGAATGTCATGGCACTTGGAGGAGGACAGAAAGAAAGCAAGTCAAGAAATGCAAGAAGGAGCAGAAAACTACAGGCCTGGGAATGTGATGGAACAAATCCTTCTGAGAATTATTTCCAAAGATATTAAAGACAAAAAGATGGAGTAGTCAGCTGTCAGTGGGGAAATCATGCCTAGCATGATTGATAGCCTTCTACAAATTAATTATTTGTTCAGTGAATGAAGGGTGATCAGTGGATATCTTGGCTTTAGAAGGCTTCCAGCATTGCCTCCCATAACATCCTTGTTGACAAACAGATGGAATAGGATCATTGGATTCCACTACCCACTAGATAAGTGGATGATGAGGTGGATTGAAAAGACCAGTCACTGGTGTTGCGCCCAAGGGATCAGTACTGTGGCCAGTACTATTCAGCATTTTCTTTAACAACCTAGGTGATGGAACAGAATAACACTTTGCAGATGACAAAAATTTGGAAGTAATGGGTGGATGATACACCAGATGGTTTTATTACCATTCAGATGGACTTTGAGGGGCTGGAGAGCTGGTCTGACAGGAACCCCATGAAGTTTGGCCAAGTCCCATCACTGGAGGAAGAAACCTCAAGCACTGACACACACAGGGAGAGGGCTGAGGACTGGTAAAGAGTTTTGCAGAAAAGACCCTGGTTGTAAAGTGGACGCCCAGTGAAACATAAGTCACCAGTGTGGCCTTGTGGCAAAGGTGGCCAGCAGCACCTGGGGACACACTAGGAAAGGACAATAGGTCGAGGGACATGATCCCACCCCTCTAGTCAGGATTGAAAAGAGCTCATCTGTTTCCAGAATCCTAGTTAAAACAAAGACCTGGCTGGGGTTTGCAGTAGTCATCTGACTGTGTGAAATAGTCCTGCTTGAAATGAAAGGGACATAATTTTTCTCTAAAGTAGCTTTTCATATCGTGGTTTGGTAAGACAAAATATATCTACATGAAAAAAATTATTCTCAACCATCTTCATCTGCCTAAACATTCTGGATGAGCTTCCTATTCTAATCACCTGAGAGAGACACCTATGTCAGAAACTGAGTCATTCCACCAGTTTTAGGCAGCTGTCTCAGAATGGGATAAATTACTTTCTATTTAAAACTTTTTCTTCATGCTTGAAAAGGGAGCTTAGAGAAATGGTTGAAACTGTATGCACTGCTTTTATATGACTAGAAATAAGTGAAATTGATTCCAAGCTGAGTGTTTTATACTAATTGAAACTGATTTATTTTGGAGTTTATTTTTCAGTTTGTTTGTTTTCAAAAACATGAAGCAAATTCCAGTAATATCTCAGAAAGCAACATCTGCTCATAACATTTATCAAGTTATTGATTCATCCAAGTTATTGATTTATGGTTCTACTACAAGTAGAAGATGTAAATTGATCATAAAAAAAATAAATTCTGATCGTGTTCTCTAATTTATCCTTACTAAGGTCTTTCTAAAAAATGCTTGTTTAAAAGTGTTGTGTCCCCACCCCCTTATTTAAGGCTTCCTTCATAATAAATAGATGGGTGTAAAAATATAATTAATTTTGCTTTCTATAAAATGAGCTCAAATTGAAATAGCACACATTGAATATTAAGGAATCTTTGTACAGTTTTCACTATTTTGTTTTGTTGAAAAAATAATATGAACCAGGCCAGGCAAAAGCACTTTTGAAAAATTAAATCACAAACCACCATAAATAACAAAAACTAATATATCTTTCTGGCGAAAAGTTTGAGAAGAAATCAAGAGAAATGCATGTAAACCAAATCTTAT
Source organism: Pachycephala philippinensis (assembly GCA_013397055.1). Lineage (NCBI taxonomy): Eukaryota > Metazoa > Chordata > Aves > Passeriformes > Pachycephala > Pachycephala philippinensis. The sequence goes on along the minus strand of VWZT01004852.1, from coordinate 452,220 downwards.
TTAACATCTTCAATAATGATGTATTGTTGAAGATCTATGCTCTTTCTCCTGAAAGACAAAGGAGATAAAACATTAATGAAATATATTGACACGACTAAATCCTGAGGACTGCCAAAAGCCAGGCAAGAATGTGAAGATAGAGAATATCAAACCAAAATGTTATCCATACAGTGCTCTCTAAACATATGGTAGGAAAGCAAAGTGCACTTAAGAACTAATTCAGCAAATTATTGTGTATCTAAAGAAATTGGTGGACGAATTCACAGTACAGCCAACAACATAATACTGCAATACAGCAAAATTATTTTCTTTATGATTGTTGAACAATTACATAGGACTACATTTGAACTGTGTGGAAATTGGTGGTTCATTCTTGGTTCTTGCTAAGTTCTGGTCCTCAACGATCCTTTTTGGCCATAGGTTTCACAGGCTACACATTAACTCAGGGGAGAATTAATTTGCTTTAAAATAAATGATTTATAATTTCATTCAAGTCCTAATTTTTATTTTGAGAAAATGTAAACAGGTCTTTGTAATCAGCTTTCAAATCACCTTTTTTGGACGGAGATGGTAGTCACTAATTGGTGGCTTGGATGTTTTTTTGAAAATAAATTGATAATAACACATGTGGGACTTGTCTGAGAGGAGGAACTTGGAAGAGAAGCCCTAAATGTAGTACTGTGGCCTTTATTTCTCCCATTTCTGCAACTTACTTCATCCTCGTAGCCACAAACCTTTCTCTTCTACCTCCTTTCTCCAGCACACCACAAAATTGCGTCCTGCCTGCCTTCAGAGCAGATCCCACTTGCTGTCTTGTATCTGGTAGGTCTCTGGAAAAGGAAGAAATGGAAAGAAATGACAAATTATGGGCCAAGTCCTGGGACAAATGGTTTGGATATCTTGTGCTATACTGGTACAGAGGTTGCAAATGATAATATAACAAATATGGATGGGAGTTAAAATTGAGTTTTTGCTAATAAATGCTGCTGATGCTTTATGGTTCCCTTGCTGTCCAGAGCCCTTGCCAGTAAGTGAACACACAGCCTGACCTCTCCCCCTTTCATAGGGCTTGCAGACAGACTGTGAACTCTGCTGTAGCCTAATTAAATAACCGGAAACATTCACTTTAACTTATATTTTTCAATGTCCATGAAAATTTGAAGAACAAACTGAGCCACTACTGCAATCAAAGATCAAAGGTGCTAAATAGCCGCTGGGATTCACATTGCATGAGGTGACTTTGCTCCAGGTTCCCAGGATTTGCCTGCTTTCTTCTATCATGTATTTCTATGCACTCATTTAAAGGACAACGTTTCTCCAATATATGATAGGACATTGTACAAACCACAATATTACTTGCTTCAAAACTGTCTTTCACAGAATTTGTGATAATTTGGCCTAATTTTACCCAGAGACTATCAGACCCCATTTTTCCTAGAAAATTTTACACCTGACTTAAAAAAAGATGTGAGTTAGAACCAGACTCCTGACACTTCCTACTTTGAAATCTCAGAGAATTTATGTAAAAATGAACATTCGAATCAGGTGGTTATATAAAAAACCAAATTCTCTAGAGCTGAATGGGGCAAAGCTGATGAAGGAGATAGCTCCCTTCTGAATTAGGCTTATGGTTCAAACCATTCTCTGCAGTCTAGATCTTCAAAGAACCTGAAGGCTTACCTTGCCCCAACCCTTCTCTCTGTCTCAAGGACTGGGAACAGTGTTTGTGGAGCCTGTGTCCCTGAAATAATGTCTTAAAATTTCTACTATCATCCTCCCCTTACTTTTAGAAGTTGTAATGACTCACAAATTGCATGGTGGGCACAAAAATGTGTTCAGCATTAAGGAAACATTTACATGTTGAAGAGCCTATGTAGCCTTTTTTTGGCAAAATGCAGACTTTTTTGGCAAAATAGTTTAGCGTTCAATTTATTTTGCATTGAATAATTGGTATCAATATTACATATTTCTAAGAAAGTTCTTGTATAAACAAATATTAAAAATGATCAGAAATTACTAAGTGCATTTTCTGCTTATAACTTCACAAACTAAACAATCCAAGCAAATGAGCTGTGGTCATTTAGACAAAACTAATGCCTTATGTACTACTGAACCACAAATGTACTAGAATTCATGATTTTGAGATTTATGAGCTGCTCATGTTTAGATGGATCAGTCAACATTTCTCTGATCAATCTATATGTGCATCTGCAACACAATCTATTGTTTGAACCTGTATAGCATTGTACTATTGATGATATCATATATTAACTGTTCTGCATATTGCATTTTGCCTCACAATCCCTATTGGAAATTTCTGATGTCAGAACAGTGCTCTCTCCACACTGAAATGTCCATTTTGTTAGATGCAGAGCTTGTATTTATGGTTATATCTCCAAGGTAGTATTTTTTCCTGTTTCCTTCCATGTTTCTTTAATTGTTATATAGCAATGAAATGGGTGAGTTGTTAATGTACTGATTCAATTAAAAGCTCTGATTAGTATGTGTGTGTGTCTGTGTGTCTGTCTGTTTGTGTGTGTGTGTCCCTCCCACTCGTATAGTAAAACTGACTGATTTTCATATATGGCTCTGAAGACTTTAAATACATTTACTGGCAAGCTACTGTAGTAGACACATGGTGGGGGGTGTCAGCTTTTAATTGTAACTGTCTTGCAGAGTGGTGTTGTTTTAATATCCTGTATAGATTTTTATGTAATACACTTACTTGCAGGCAGCCTGAAGCAAGAATCAATTCTGTGAAGGATTCTTCTTTTGTTAAAAGCCAATCTTGTTTTAATGATGCATGAAGAAATATTCGAGCATTGACATTTTTCTGTCAGGTTTCTTTTGAAAAATCAATTAAGATAATACTGCTTTGACCTAGTTATCTAGTTAATGCTTATTAGGAATGTAATATGATTTACTGTCAGCATAATAATTTTTGTATCTTATCCCATTAGCTTGTGCATATTTCAAAGTGTATTACACAATGGTCACTTCTTAAAATGTAATGTAGCAGAATACATTAATTAGATTGACTGGGATCATTAGACAGAAACTCTCTCATTGGCTCTTTGTATCAAATTTGTATATCATCCCTATCAAGTTCATTCATTGTTTACTTGTCTGAAAAGTGCCTCTGAGTAACTGTGATATACAAAAAGTTTTTTAATTGGACAAAACCTCTTTATTTCATGTCTGTCTTCTTCTTCTTCTTTTTTTTTTTTTTTTAATTTATAGCTCCTCATGAGTTAGGCACAGTATTTATACATGATCACCAAATAAATAAATCTTAAGTGAGGTTTTTTGAAATCTGATAGAACATAAAATAATTCAGGTTGATACATTAAAGGACTGGCAGAAGAGGGCCAAAACTCCAGTGAAGCACTTGATTTGGTAGGTGTTAATTAAAATGATTAGTCCATTTTTTTTTTGTCTTTTTTTTTGGTTTTGGTTTGTTGGG
>VWZT01004852.1:443379-448706 GCA_013397055.1 Pachycephala philippinensis | reverse complement strand
TTTTTTTTTTTTTTTTTTTTTTTTTGCATTTCAGCTGCTTAGTGTTAATGGAAAGGTCAATAAAGGAGTTGGCTTACTGTGGCATTAGTGAGGAACTATTGATTCCTACTCATTTAGTGGTCAATGTTAACCAAGAACCGAACTCTTTTAACCTTGTTAAGCAGAACAGAAATTAAATCTTCCCATCACTTTCAGAGCAGTGGTCTATCTCAGAACAATACTGCAGTTAGACATTTTTGCAAAGTTTATCCAATTCCATCATGCTAATGGTCTGTGTGAAGTAAAGAGAGAGAGGAAGAAGGATGACTGACTGTTTTGTAGATCTTAGTGAAAGAAATACCTTCATGTGGCAAGAGGAAGTAATGATGTTTCTCATCTCATGAAAGGGTCTTTCTTTGAGTCAAAAGTAAGCATTTATTTGTCAGGTAACTTTAAGTGAAGACCATTAATGATCTATACACTTACATTATAATCATTATGTGTTTTTCTTATGGAAGGATTCAGCTTTAATTTCAGGTGATTGGCTGAGTTTTAATTTTATTTTCATACTAGAAACAAACACTGTAGTAATGAAAACAATATGTTAAGAAAGACAGAAAACAATAGATATTCACTTTCTTGAACATCATTTCTGCAGACAGTATATAAACTCAAAGAAAAAAGCCCCAGCCTTTTACAAATATATATATGTATATATTTTAATGCCAGAGAGCTATTTCAAAGCAGTTTACCAAAAGGATAATTGACTGGCCATACATTATTGTCACTGGAAAGAAAACGACATCATAAGTTGTACTTTATTTCTTTTTTTCCTAAAATGAAAGTTAAAAACAAAAACCAAAAAAAGAAACAAAACCAAAAATCAAACCCAAAACTCACCGACACACTTCGCCTCTTACAGGTTTTCCAAATTTCCTATTATTTCTCTACATTCTGTTTCCACTGAGTCAGAGTAGCCGAGGCCACCGTATTGCTGTCATACATCATTTGAAATGCACCACTGTAACATTTGCACTCTAACAAAAGCCACAATGTTGCATAGATTAACATTATGAATATGTGCTGAAAGTTTCTAGAATTTGTTCTTCTCTCTTTGAGCATTTACATAAAATAGAAGAGGATGCAAATGAAGAATGCTTTCTCCATACAAGGAATTCCCTAATTTAACTTAGACTTGTCTGCGTTTAAGGTAGTTGTAGATATCAGCAAATATTTTTTCTACATGTTATTGGAAATTTCAAGAATCTGGAAGATTTTAGACAGCTTAATATACATAATTTATCTTAAGCCTGTGAATATATTTCTGTGAACAAGATGGCATCTTGAAATCTGTAAGTAATGATGATAATGGTAAGACGGGTCCTGACTTTCCTTGGATAAGTGGAATGCATGCAAGAAATATATAAAAAAATAAGAAATGAGTCAGGATAGAGGATTTTAAGATTGGCATTGTTTACAATCCACAAAGGAAGCAGGGAGAAAAGAACATCCTGATGCTATCAGTTATTCTTATTTGCATGTAAACTCTGATATTAGGATTCATTTTTGAGCATGTCACTTTTTAGCTCCTAATTAATTGCAATGACAGCGCGGTGTGCGTCTGTTTATAGGAAAGATGCTGTTGTGGCTGAGGTTTTAATTATATTAAATATTAATCATGGATTGAAATTGGAAACCTTAAATTATTGTTTAATGATCAATGATCAAACGCATAATCAAGATAAAGAAAATTAGGATGGCAGACAGCAACATCACAATTTGAATTTTACATTATTAGTCTTCTGCCTAACTAGGCACTTTTCTTGAGTATCTGAACTGTTTTGCCTTTTAACTGTGCTTGCAGTTGCTATAGTGATGGCATAATTTCGTAATGGTCTAAAAATGACACTGGCATAGATACTGACAGATAGGAATTAATTCACTAACAAGTAATTATGTAGCGAAATGTTGACTGCCATGCAGAAGGTGCACTGTGACACATTTACTGTTTTTCAGGGATGGCAGTAACATTAGCGTTGGTCATTAGTGGTAGACATCTCCGTACAGTGTTGGATACAGACTTATATGCAGACCTATTTAGTTACCTGTGTGACAGCCTTGTTCAGGACACCAGAAACAGCTGTCCTAGCCTGTATGAGCCAAAATAATTAGGCCTGTCATCTTCTCGCTCTGATTTCCCCTTCAACCTGCTCCACAAAATGCAAATATTTTGCTTTCATTGTCACATTCACCTTGACATGGATATTGCTTTGGCGCATAACTGGATGAGATGACTCAGAATTTGCATTGTTCATTCTAATAAATTTGCTTCCCCTCTACCGCATGGCAGGACCCATCAGATAAAGTCTCCCAGAGTGTCATCAATCAACATCGCTGACAGACGGCTTTTGCCTTCATTTGTTACATAGGAGAACATGCTTAATTATTTGTCCTGTAATTAGTTGGGAAAATGTCAGGAAATGTCAACTCTCTGTTCACTCTGGAAGGGCTCTGCTTGAAAGCCACAATGACTGAAGTGTCATTAATGCTGCCTAACAAGACGAGGATCAGCTGGGGAAAAGTGAAAGCTTCTAAAAAAGTAATCATGGCGAGTTAAGGAAAACTGCAAATCAGCACCAATAATAAGATGTGAATCCTATTAGCAAACACTTGTATTTTTCATCTGTTACTCCTCACAATAAAAATATGGGAGAAAAACCTCAAGGAACAAATACGGTGGGCTCATATAATTTCTGTCACATATTCATGGGCATTTCTTTCGCTGATCATGCTTAATACATTACTGTAGGTAGTATCTAATTTTTAATTTTCAGATTTGAAACTCATTTCTTCATTCATGCAGCAGTATAATACTCATTGGATATGTGAAGGTAAATATTTTTACATTAATCAAGGAGTGTAAGATTAATGAGATGTGGAAATTTCTTTTCTGAATTTTAAGCTGATAAGGAGGGTAAGCATTACCTTTAATTTTAGGAACAGAAGTAAAAATAAATGAGCACAATCTGTTTATCGAGTATTTACAGTTGCATGCAATAGGCAACTAAACAGATTTTTTGAAATTACCTGGACTTCTAGGAAAGATCTTCTCTTCTTTCTGCAGTAGAATACAAGGACAACCTGCTGAATTTCATATTACAAAATAAAAATAAAAAAGAAGGAACTATCAGTGAGACTGAATAACTGCAGTGCTTTATCCTTATCTGTATTTTGGAAAAGGAGAAACATTTGGATTAATTTTGCTGTGGAAGGTTATAGAGCTACAGAATTGAAAGAGACTAGGATTAGACAAATTATGCAGCTAAAAGTTGTTTTTATGTTTACTAGAACCCTTTGATATTTTAGTAATTATTTGTAATCACAACTTGTTTTCTTTTATCATATTTCCTATATGGAATCTTATGGTATACATTTTTAATGCCTCCTCTTCTCCCTCTTTTTTCCTTACATTATTACGAAAGGGTATAATCATGTGGGAATACTTTCTTACTTAATTACTTACATTATTTCATCCCTCGTTGCGATTAAGCAAATTATTGCTTGGTCTCTTTAGAAAGGATAATTAAGATACTGTTCTGGTGTTTTACAATTTACTCGTTGTCACAGGTATGGCTAAGCTAATTATCAAATGGTTAAAAATTTATTCTGGGAAGAATATTACAAGTGTACCATGCGGACAAATTGCTTCCAAGGCTAATTCAATTATAGATGCACTGTACCTATCGTGTCGGTATGATATTTGTCTTGAAAGGTAGAGAACATGGGAATATAAGCTCAAGTTTATTAATATAGTGCCTGTTTTTGCATACTAGATTTTGGAAGAAAGTCAACACAAAGAGAGCAGCAAGAGAAGGAAGAAACACTCTCGTTAATTCTTTTCTTAAAAAAAAAAATCATAACAAATGAATGCAGCAGAGCAAGTAGAGGCTGCAGTGTGAACCATATAAAATCTTGATGCTGCTCATTCCTGATATTCTGATTCCAGTCAGAATAAAAATGCCAATAAAATTATTCTGACAAGCTGCTCTCTCAGCCCTGAGTGGACTTCCATCTTCATCCTCTAAACCAACTCACAATTCAAAATAATAAGGCACTATTACCAGTTTTCCTGGGGAAAACCCCTCAGGATTGACAGGTTATGAAGACTTAGTAACCCTTTTATCCTATAAGAAAGATGGTCTGTTCAAACAAGGGTGCTACTGGGCTTTCAAAAGTAGAGGGGGTGGCCACAATCAGAAAGATTTTGAAAATGCTCCATAATCAACAAAACAGAATAAAAAGCTGCTATTATTTCATGTATCAGCACGCTATTTCTGAAAAAACTGGTTGCATTTAGTGCAGGGCACAGAGAGGATTTTAAAATATCTTAATGTATTCGTCTTTTTGCATTCCTAGTGTTAAGTCCTAGATGCATAAGAAAGGGCTAGGGCAACCCCAGCTATGATTATACCTGCTGTGCATATGTGCTATTAACAGATGCCTTCTTGTAGTAATTTACTTTGAGGTCAGTCTTGACACTTTCCTCTCTAAAATGAAAAGTAGCCTGCTACTGTTATAGAGAACTTTTAATAATTGCTTGGGAGGGTTTGGGTTTGTTTTCTAAAGAAACTTTGTAGCTGAATGATATAAATGGCTGGTGTTTCAAAAGGAGATGCCTTCACAGTGGCCTGGTATAAAGCTTACTTTAATTTAAGGTCACAATTACTGCAGACTAAACTTATAAGACACAGTAGACTGCTGATAATATAGTGAGGAGAACATGTGCCCTGACAATTATGATCATTCTTTTGAATCAAGCCTAAGTTACCTTTATGTAATAAATCTGCTGTACTTATTCATATCCTAGTTGAGCTTATATAGAAATGAAAAGCCCTCTTCTGTAACCCTGATAATTGCTACAATTATTCACACAAATAAAAAAGACATGTTCTGATTTATTAATAGAAAGCTATGAGGATAAATTTATTCTAATACTCAGAGGAATACCCAGCACACCCTCCTCTTCCATACAGCTTGGGGGTAAGTACATACAGTACGTGTCATGAGTCCCGAAATGATGCAACTGATAGTGGGTCAGACTGAAAGAATGCAGTGTGCTGCACTACATGCACTATGATTGGAATTTAACATCTGCATTAAGTTTGTGAACTGTACAGGAGGCCAGAGCTGGTTTGCGGGTTGCTCACACGGAAGCATATGATGTGAAGGTGCTGGATAGCATCAGACAATTGTAAGGACAAGGTTTTACTCATTTTTACCTGACTGCAATATGACATAAATTAAGCACAGCTGCTCTGTGAAATTAGGTGAGATGAATTCGATAATTT
>VWZT01004852.1:420879-440879 GCA_013397055.1 Pachycephala philippinensis | reverse complement strand
CTGAAATGTTATTTGATAGGAAAATGTTTCCAATCAGCTGTGAATAGTTTTTTTTTTTTTTAACCTTAGGCTTTTTTCATATCTTAACCAGTATCAAGCATAATTTTATTCATGTCAAGTCATTTATGCATTTGTCCTCTTGTGCAAAGCACATAATTAAAATTCCATATTATACATGGAAACAGGGAGTATAAATCCTCTTACACAACTGGAGTAGAGAAAGGTCTATTGATTTCTGCTGGCTGGAGTTATGCCATTCCCACAGTAACACATCTGAAACCATCTCTGCAAAGCAACCAAGCTTCCATACAAATAAATGACCTTGGCTGGAAAGATAGGCCCTGATTCTCCACAGCATGATGGTCTGTCTGCAAGTACCTCCCAGACTCCTTACAGCAGAGCCACCTCTACTTCTCCAGAAGCAAAAGATGCCTCATGCTTTCCCTCAGACTTGTTTTTGTTCTGCAGGTGCTTCTAAATGTCTCGTCTCAATATGCTGCTATGAAGCCAAAGGTACTTCAAGAAACGTTTATGTCAGGTATAAATAACATTAGAACAAACCTGCTTTTTTTTTTTTTCCCTTCTGTAATCATCTTTATCTAATACTTGCATATTTTTATACTCCACTGATATATCTGCAAGAGGTACTTTCATTCTGCTTCAGAGCCAGTACAAGAGAACAACAATACAGCACAGATTTCAACATTCATCTGAGAATTCCTTTTCTATATGAAGGTTTTTCTTCCATAAGGTATGGTACCTGCACCGGATGTTAGGTGGTTTAAGCACAGAGATAAGGAGACAGAAGCATGACCAAATGCAGCTTTGTACCACATAGGGAATTACTATTTCCCAAGGGAGCCCTTTTCCTCTCTTTCTTTCTGTAGCAATTAATGTAAGTTTAGCTTAGTTGACAATAGTGTTAAGTGTTAGTGTTAAGGTCAATATGCACAGCCTTAAGTTAACCCTATAATATAAGGGAATAGTTTATTTATAAGAATAAGTAAATAACTTCAGCATAACCAACCTGTCAACCACTGGGAAAGTTATGAACACGTGGAGACTCTTCAAGAGGAGCAGATTCTGAGTATCAACAACAGGGAGAGCTGTTTTTTAGCCACTGAGTATAAGAAAAAGACAATGACAAAGCAGATCTTTTTCACTCAGCCTGTACACTTTAGAGACCAGAGTAATTTGGGAAGAGGAGGACCTGGCACCAACCTGGTACTTTGACTTTTGGACATGCCTGAGAGAACAAGGCTGCCAGTAGCTGCAGGGGATGCATGGCAGTGGGTGAAAACACTGACTTTCTTCTGCACTATGCTGTTTCTCCCACAGAACAAGGAAGTTACATAATTCATAGAATTGCATATATCTCTTTTTAAAGTGTTTTCATATGCAAACATATATAGTCTCTACATTTTCATTCCATTTTAAACCAAGACATCTAATTTCAACATTTTTTTTTTTATCTATGACCAAACAGCAGCCACCATACCCATAGAAAATCGGTGATTGCATGTTATATAACGTTTATGTTATATGATGCCTTTAATACTGATATGACTTTGTGCCTTGTAAGAGGAGAACTAAGAGCAGTATACAGCACTGACCACTAGAATAGGAGATTGAAAAGAAAACATGGGAAAAAACCCCAGAGTATTAACTCCCAGTGATGGCAATAAGGAAAGAAACAAGAAATCAGTTCTTATCCCTTCAAAACAGGGATAAGAAAGTAGAAGTAGAAACAGTTTGCCTTTTATTCCAAGTACTAGCATTATGGCATATGGAAAAGAGGAGGAAGTGTAATCAGAACATACTGAGAAACAGCAATTCTACCAACTTCTAGATTCCCCATAGGGTTTTTCTACTTACCAACCCCTCCTGCATTGTTAATTATAAGATTGTATCATACTTTCATATAAATTGTTTTACCATGAAATTTCAAAGAAACACTTTCATTTACCTTTCCATTTGTGTTGCATAACACTCAAATTCTGCAGGATAGAATCAGCTGTTGACTACTACTAGACAGATCTGACTGGAAAAAACGTCTTGAAAAAATTTTTGCTTGACTTCTGTAGATTTTAGCTGAAGTTTTTAATGCTTCAAACATCCTCAGTGTGATTTTAAAATTCTAACCAGAGAAGAATGTGTTTTCATACTTCCCTATTCTTTGTGGAAGTGATTTATATGTTCAAAATGGCTATGGTAAAATAAGAAAATTACCCAAGAATGTATTTACATGTTTAAGCTTTTCATGTGATTAATATCATTCTTTCCTTTTTTTCTCTCTATTTTTTTTAATCACTCCTTATGTATTTATGAAATTTAAAGGGAAAAAATATGAGAAAATATTTTCTTTCCTATTAGGTATATTTCATACATAAGCTTCAGATATGTATGACCCATATTATTACTTATTTATTTAAATTACTGTTACTTGATTGTATATATTTAGAATAAAGTATTCCTGGGTTTCAGCTGAACTAGAGAGGTTGAAAACACGTAGTTTATCTTTAGGATCTCTGGAAAAGACCTGTATATCAACAGAATGAAAAATTGCATGTTTTGTCCCTTTATTAACCATAGGCTGGATAAAGCTCAGTCAAGTCCAGGAAAGATTTTTATTGAATACACAAGGAGTTAGCCTGGGACTTTTGACTTGATGTCTATACAAATTTCATATTATGTCTACAGGGATGCCTTAAAAATACATTTTCTGGCCTTCTTCAAGGAAGCATTTTCTGGCAGTCCACTGGAAGTATTAATTCACTAAAATTCCTGGAGCTTGGTAAGCACAAATACATGGTATTAAATGTAGAAACTTTAATTTTCATCTCATTAAAAAAAATCCTGAATTGAATGTTAACTATATCAAATAAAATAAAGGTTGTTTTTCACAGTCAAGTTAAGCCATATTTATAAAAATTGAAACTATTTGTTTAACAGATAAATATTAAACATTTATTAGCTATTGGCTTTATGGAATTGAGTTTCCTTTAAAAAAAAAGAAGAAAAAGTGGAAGGCATAAAAAAAGAACTAAGTTTTACTTCATTGTGCACATATGAAACAAAACAATGCATAAAGGTGTTCTCCTTCCCCTAAAGTCATGTAGGTGTGCAGTCACAGATTCTCTTTTAATGACAGGTGATGATCTTCAGGAAATATGATGCTTCCTCTTAAATAAGATAACCAAAACATAGTAAAGAGTAGGCACTTTAGAAAGCCATTTGTTTTATTCTGTTGTTATCTTTCCATCTCACTATATGTTGTGATTGCTCAAATATGTTGGATATTCCTCAAGGCAAACACTAACATCTGCTCTTACAATCCTTTCCCAAGCAGAAATATTAGTGATTTCAGTGGAGATTTTCCCCAGGGAATGACTTCACACTTGGGGCCAGGATGAAGTTAGATAATTTAGGGCCTGATCCGCAATGTGTGGAAATCCAGCAGGATTGAGAAAGGTTCAGCAACACTTCACAACTAGTCTCATCTTGCATCGTTCAGAGTAACAAGAGTTTTTATTGCTGACTTTAATCAGAGCAACATCTGGGCTAGCACAAAGTTAAACTCGTGTGGGATTTCCCTCAGTCACAGGAGCACCTATCCTGGCTTCAGTGAGATTATGTTTATGATAAGGACAAGAAGAGCTGGCCTTTAGACGACAAATTTTTAAACCTTAAAATCAATATTGTTAAATTAGAACCATGAATTTCCCCATTTCCTTTCAAAAGCTGCCTGGCTGAAAATTCAAGTGTAGGAATAATCTCCATTTTGGGGAATTAACACTGAAACAGCAGAAATGGCTCATCCTTTTTTACCTAATTTTTCTAGTACCACTGAAGTTACCACTCAAAAAAAATGTCCTTTGCTGCACCATAAACCAATTTTTTTCTCTTTGCGTTGCACCTCTTTTCATTGTCTATATGGTATTAGATGTATTAAGGGTAAAGACTCAAACATATTAAAACTGGTTAGTAAGAATGAGAAATTCTGTTTATTGTAAGTCATGACAGTGTCATGTGCTGTATTTTTCATCTCTCTTATTAGTAACTGGGCATTATTCAGCTCCCCATAATATCATGAAAAATAATCATGCTGAATTTTGTCGCTTGGAAAGCAGGGCATTTAGCTTTTAACCACACTGGTGTCTCCAAAAAGGTATTTCTCTCACACAAATAACACAAGCAGCTATTGATCAAATTATCTTTAAAGGTCTAGCTCTGTAAGATCCTTTTCATACAGTTCTGGGCAAACATACGTCTTAATGCACATACAGAAAAAAATCACTGAATCATAGTTGGTATGCTATTATCTCTTTTTTTGACTGAAAGACTGGAATTCTGCATTCAAAATAGTTTCCTTTAAATTTTTTTACTAGAGATTTTTTTACTGTTCAGTGCTATCTACAGGTTATATACTTCTCATGACAATGAAGGCTATTATCATGCCTCTTAGATCAAATAATAGGGAATGCTGATTAGAGATTGTCACTTTTCAATGGTACAGAATGATTTAAATGTAGTGTGGACTTGGTGAAAAGCCAGTTGGTCAAATTTTGACTGCTGATATTACTTTGGGATGTCATTGGCATACTGTCATCTCTCATTTTGGTTGCCAGTAAAAATAACAACGATGTCACCAGTCACAATAAATGGAGTAGATTGAAAAATAACAATACCAAAAAAGTTCTGAAAGAGCTCTGCATATGGCTGGGTTAGTTAAACAGATGGTTTCATCATAAGTTGGTGTTTGACAAGAAATGCTGGTTTAAACTATATGAATTTGGTGCTGGTAGTGAAGGTCCAGAGGGAAGTGACTGTCATGCTCCTAGCAGAAGAAAATAGCTGTGAAAGCTCACATCACCCCATGTGATTCTGCTTTCCTTGAAAGACTGCAGGCTGGAACCACAGGCTGAGGTTCTGCCTGACCATCTCTCTGTACTTATGAACAGTATAGAGTCAGTCAAGCCTGAAAACCATTAGGATCTAGGCTTCATTCATGGCATTGCTTCTCCAACTTTTCCTCTGTGTCTCGGTCTTCTGCTCTGGTAAGTGCAGCTGCAATTCTCACTATTTCTACAGGCTATATAGACAAACTATAGGAAAGTAGAATTTTTTCCACTTAAAAAAAATTAAGGGACTGGTCTGGCTGCTGATTCCCTCTCTGTGGTGAGAAAGTGATTTGTCTTGTCTAATGAGAGAGGTGTAATTTGACTGGCTTGAACCCACCTCCTTTTGAAGCTGTCTGTCTCCACTGATTACAGAAGGAAGCCAGGAAGTCATCGTATTTGTAGCAGGGAGAGGTGAATTCTATCCAAGCCTTTTCTGCAAAATGATAAGAGAGTTTTAGAAAGAAAGCCATCTCCCTTATGCCTTTGAGAAATATGTAGGTTTATTTAAAAAATAATATTGTCCTCCTGCAAAGAGATGTGGTTATAAAAGGAACGGGGAGGTATTTTCCATTTTAAGAGAATTTATTTACATAGCACTTTTAAAAATAAGACAAAGTAAGTCTAAAACATTTCAAATTAAACCATCACAGAGATCCTGAAGGTGGGTGGCTTCCATCTACAATGTAGTAATGCTCTCTTGCTACAATAAGTTTGCCAAAATGGGATGTATTTCAAAAAATCACACATACAAACTTATAAATCCTATCAGTATCATTGATAAGATGCCAAACACACAGTGTGTTCCTCTCTCTCCCAAATACTTGCACAGACACAAACACAGGCACAGAGCAGCTATATTGCTGCTTCCATCTTTACTAAATTAATTCTTCCCAGGCCCAGTCTTGGCACCCAGCCACGAGGCACTAATCTAGCCAGGATCAAACAAGCAATGTGCTCATGGTGTTTTCTCCCACAACACTTGTGAAAGCCACCTCAGAAAATAAACTTATAAGGTATCAGAGAGATGCAGAAAGTGTTTGCACACTCGGAGCACAAACCGCTTGCTCTTGGCCTCATAATGGACAGAGAAGCTGGGAAAAAGGCACGTTACCCACGCTGATTTGGAAAATCCTGTGTGTGTCAGTAAACCAACTGAATGCCACTAAACTAATAAAATGCCACACAAGGTAGCAGCTCTCTTCTTCCACCTTGCAGGGACTTGGCTGAAGTAGAAATAAATCATGAGCTGTGTGTTTTCATGATGTTCGTATCTAGCTCCTGTGAGGAAGGCTGTGACATATTCTTTTAGTCTTGTTAGTTGTTCTGACTGTACTAAGAAGACTGTTTTGTGTGTATGTGCATATTTTCTGCTGTAGTCTCATACTGCAGTGTGATTGAATGTGAGTTTTTTGGTTTTCTTTATGTACCTTGAAATTATTTTTATGTCATAAAAATTATCTTTGATGTTTTTGAAATCTTTGTTCAGCCCTATAAGGCCTTTATAAGTTATTGTTTTCTTAAAAGTATTCAAAATGAAAGTCTTAAAAAAACACATGTTGGAGATGGAATAACAGTAAAGTGTAAAAAGTTACAAAATGCATCAAACAGCACAAGTGAATAATTTCATCTACAACTGCACACTTTTAAGGCTTATGCAATCACCTCTGATTATCACAGTGGTCTCATTTCTGCTGTTTCTCTCAAGTCCAATGACACAAAAGCTGCCCTGCTCAGTTCTGGGCTTGGGTGCTCGCAGCAAGCCTCAGTGACAGGCCACTCTCAGCTGCTCCTGGTCCCCAATAATTAGCCTGCTATGGCAGCTACCTCTTGTGGTTTTGCCTGTGAGAGACATTTGACACAGCAGACATCAGAGGGATTTTTCAGGAGGCTCTTGTGGCGTCCGAATGGCTCTTAATTAACCACTTAGGTATCCTCGTTCACTCTCCTGCTTGGCACTTTCCAAATGGTAGGGGTTGCACTGTGGATCTAAACACCGGGGAAGCATGCTATCAAAAGATCTTGTAAATGAAGGCTTGTGTAAATTATTTTTAATGATTCCCTCCTGGCACATCATTATGTTTGTAGTTACACACAGGCACTTCAGAGATGGCTCATCTTCCGTAAGGTCAGCTGCAGGACCACCATAACTAGCTGCAGTCAGTAAATGGCTTATTAATTAGCACAGTGATTTTACATTGCTAAGAGCTCTGATGTATGGAGCTAGAATTGTAATTGTGTAGGATCGAAATAATAAGCCATCTCAGGGCTCCTTATGCAAATTGCCATATTATAAAATCATTACCTATCTAAACACTGAGTTTTAATAAGAATTACAATGATGAATTTTATGATAATTGACACTCAAATTTTAATCTCTTGGATTTTTTTCATTTTGGTGGTTAAAGTATGTTTCTAATTAAATGTTGCTTAAAATGCAAAGGATTGTTTAACAATTCTATTCAGTTCTTCTAGTTCAAATCAGGTTATTCTCTTTGGTCATAGAAGATGGGCCTTCTTAGTAATAGGTATATGACATTATGTATTACTTCTAGAGTAAAATGTTTAATCTTTCTTTTTTTTAACAATTATGATTTTGATGGCACTGTATTGTCAACTGTGAGATACAGCATAGTGCATGTCATTGGGTCTGACTTCCATAGTAAAAATGACTCAAAATAAGGAATTAAAAGCTGGGGAAGATTTTGAATGCTTATGACATTTAATAGATTTTTTCCTTCTTTATTTGTTATTCCAAACGGTTTAAACAGAGATATAATAGTTTTAATCTTAGATATGCATGCAAAGCTAACAAATTTCAAATTACCATTTATAGCATAGTACAAAATACCTAAAACCGATAGATAGGTTATTAAAATTTCACAATTGTATTTGCAGACAGATTTTATTTGCATATTAAAATGTTTGTTTATTTTACAACATTTTTCTTCTGTGAAATAATTACTTCAAAGTAGATGCATCAGCAACAAATCTGGAAAAAGTTTTTATGGGTAGAGGAACAAAGCGTCAATCTGAATATACCTCATCTGTGCCTCTCCTAAGATCTTACACTGTTTGGAAATTCTCTAAAGAACAGCAAGTCATACACATTAACTTGTTAACACAATGAAGACAAAATTCTGGGAAGTGAAAATGTTTTCTCCTATGAATTGGCCATTCCAATGCAGCGTATGACATTGAGGAAATAGACTACGTCAAATGAAAAGCAGAGAATTGTGTAAAGAATGGCTGTACCAAATGAGACTAGAAGTTCATCTGAAGGAGAGCTCTTTTTCCAGCAATGACCAAAAACGTGTGTCTTCACAACAGTATGAACGGGGGGAAAAAAGGTATGGTATTTCATCTGAATAGACTTCAAGCCCCTGATTACTTGCAGCTCAGAAGCCATTCTGAGTTGAATATGACTTCTCTCTACACTCAATCCTCAACTCACTTCTTCCATAAGATTAATCAACTGTCCTTGGCATCTTGTAAGCCTTCAGTACCCACAATTTCCTTTGGCAAGATGTTCCACAGATCTATCCATTACTGAACATCCCTTGGTGTGTTTTCAACACAGCTCCTCTACATTTCTTTGGACAGATTTCTGCACCTGTACAGAAAAAGCAAATGAACTTCATGCTGACAAAAATTTTGCAGATACTTGAAAAATATTGTGATCCTAATACAAGCTAAGACTGCAAATAGAAAAACAGTGCACAAAGTCCCGTAGTCACTGTTCAGACCTTAATACAAATTGGTGCAGTCTTTCCAGTTTTACAAAAGATCATTTTAAAATGGATGGGTACAACTTGTAGGTACTTGAAATAACTAAAACAGATCACAAAATATCTGTGGTATTCCCAAAGTATGGAAAGAATATAGTGGGACTTGAAATGCTCACCTATTCCTATAACTTTTGGCTGCCATCTCAGATAAATGTCAGTACCACAATATCATGTCCTGTGGCTTTCTGCCAAATTGTTTCACTAGGGACATTGGGAGAAGATTAAAATTGACATCTGAAAATAAAATATATAGATCAAAAGTGATTATCTCAGCTTTTCTGTGATTCAGATATTTCTTGCAAAAAGCCTAAAAAAAAAGGGAAAATGGTAATTAAAGTAAGTGTCTACTGTTAGTAACTATTTAGTGGCCTTGTTATAGTTAACACTTTGAGGAACTCCCTTCATCCTGATCAACCATTGTAAGGAGGTCTAAGAATTAATGGAGATGGACAGTCCCTATGGTGCTTCTGTGTTTTTTGTTTTAAATCATGTTGCAAAACTGGCAAATAGGCCCGTATGGAAACAAAGAATTTTAAAAGTCAGTGAAGGTTGATAGAATGCTAAAACTGACAGATTCATAGGCTCCTGAAAATAAGTGTTACCTGACTGGAAAATGGGTTAAGGTGGATTTCAACACATACTGTGCACATAAGTCTTTCTTTTAGAGAAGTAAATCTAGCTTTTACATCTGAATATAGAAAGAGGTAGTTATAGTATGAAGCTGCATTTCACTTTGTGTGGATATATGTATTATGTATAAAACTTGTTCCAAACTGTAACTGAGCAAGGACAGATCTTGGTGCTCTTATATGTTATATTGGATAATTTATAGAATTCTGAATGGCACTGAACTACAAAGTTTCATTCATACTTTTTTCCCTAAGTTTGTCTTGAAGTTTTATTTTAAGAAGAGTCTGCCACAGCCTAATGTTTTGACAGCTATAAAGTATTGCTTAGGAAGGGGCAGAAAAAGCATACAATTGTTGTTACACTGTAATGACTGCATTTGGCAGAGAAGAACGATTAAACCAAAGCCAGACAACTACCAAACTCTCTTCCCTGTGGTTTTGCTACTTTAACTCTGCTTTACAGGCGTCCAATGGCATAGTCTCTTTACAATCTTTTAAACATTCCTCTGTGATTTTTGGTATGCTGTGCACACTAGAATGCAATCAACATCTGTTAATTTCTGTCCATTAAATGTATTATCATAACACACAAGCATGATGTTTTATTTGTATGGCTGAAATGAGACTTATGACCCATAATCCATCATCTTCCTGTCATATTTTTATATGTTGTCTATTCAATCCCCAGTACAGTTTAAAAAGCGTAAAGCAAAACGTTCCTTAAGTTATAGACCAGCTGCTGAAGTGTCCAGCTGAAGAGGTCATTGTGCTTTATTTTTGCTGAATCTAGCAGGAGTTGCTCATTCTAAGCCAAACATAATACAACGTGGATGTCCCCAGAAGCTTACAGTTGAACTACCATGTCTAAACTTTCTAGCAGGCATTTTTCTGAAAATATCATATTGCAACAGATAATGCTTAGAGAACATGGATTCAGCTTAAAAAAAAAAAAAAAAAAAAAAAAAAAAAAAATGGTTAAAAAAAAGGAAATAAGAAAAAAAAAAAAAAAAAAAAAAAAAAAAAAAAAAAGAGTAAAATGTCAACAAATGTTGGAACATTTTTTGTGTATGACTACAGAGAAACCCTCACTAATATTACATGGACAAAAATAGGAAGAAGTATTTTGGGGAGTGGTGGGGTTTTCAACATGGAATATAATATAAGCATAAATCACTGACTTATTTAATACTCTATTAATATTTTCATTTTAAAATTCAGTTATATGGAGTTTAAAATTATTTTTAAAGCTTTGGCAAAATGTATGACTGCTCAAGAATTGGCTGTATTTTATTGTATTTTCATAAAAGTCTGACTGGCCAGTTAAAATCTGCCATCAGGGATAAATAAAGGTCCTTTGCAGTCAAAACTTGGCTGTTGCTATTTTACCTTACAGTAGTGCAATTTCATACTAATGGGAAGTCTAATATAAGCTCTAAGCAGCAATACCTACATGTATTTTGGAAATTTTGGGTGGAGTTTCAGAGTTTATTTTGAGTTTTGCACCCTTTAAAAAAATAAATAAACATCATAATGGAAACTTGTATCTATTTTCAATTTTATCAATATATTATCATGGTAGATATTCATACACTAGAGAATAGGTCTCACCTTTTTAATAAAATTTGGAAATTAAGAAGTCCAGGAGAAATGGAAGAATGGTGAGAAAAAAAGAATATAGCTTTGACTTACTCCGTGTGACACCGAGGTGTCCCGTCAGCATGAACTGTAAACAAACACTCATGAAGCATTAAATAAATATCAGTGGAGGCCATAGCTTGGAATTGAGAAGCATATACAGTAACTCAGTCCTGTCCATTTATCTTACATTTCCTACTCAAAACAGAGAGAAAGAACATACATCTTTCAAAACACATGTAGTACAAAAGAAGAAATTGCAAAAAATGTTGCAGGTATGTAGGATATGTCTTTGAAGGAGGGGAGGGCTGAGTCACAAAGTTCATGAAATGTTAGAACTACCAACTGTGCTAGAAGCATCCAAAGAAAGTCCTGGCTAGTTAGAATAACCTAGTTTTTTGATTGTTTGTTTTTTAAGCAGGGAAAAGTATCATTTTATTCTTTAATTCTGCCGATTAACTAAGTCAGGATGGAGTGACCTGACTGTTTCACGTGAAGTGAAAATGTGGTGTTTCATGTCTGAAGACGAATGATCAGTAAGCTGTTCTAAGCTGTTGTCAAACTAATATATTCTTTGCACAGATCATGAAGTAACTACAAACCTTAAAAGGTGCTCCTGAAGTGGACTGGGTGAATCTCTTTGCTTGCTGGTATACATCCCTGATGACTGTACTCCCTCAGGAGTGTTTGCTAGAGCCTTCTGGCCAACACAGCAGCAGAGCAAAAGCCTGACTCAAGGGTAGTTATAACCCGTCAGGTGCTTGTAAAAGCCTGGCAAGCACATCTTTTTCCCCCAACTTCATGGTCAGCATTATCACTGGATTTGAAATCAGAAAGGCTTCTTTCCCCAACAAATTAGTGAAGACCTTCAATTTTCTCACCCTTGTGCTTTAGCCTATCTCACTTTGGGCCACCTGTTAAATCCTATGTCATTCCCTGTCTGTATCTCATGCATGGATGATAAAAGTCTCTTGCTCAGCACCTGCAGAACACAACAGGCCTGTAAGAAAGAGTCTTTGTTTTTTAATTCTGATTTACCACCTATCGTGTAGGTATGTCAAAAGGAATAGATATAGTGTGTCTAGGAAGAATCTAAATGTGCATGATTATGCAATGTCAATGGAGAAATCCTTTTGGAAGCAGACGTTTTGAAACCTAGTCCTTTTAAAATAGAAAGCCACTACCACCAATCTGAACCTGTAATTTTCTAGATGTTGTGGGGTAGGTTTTGTTTTGGTAAGAACTAAAGAACCAGGTGAACACAAACTCTCTTAAGTGGTCCTATATCAAGTTCCCCATTCAATAGTAGGTGCACATGACCCATCACAGATTTTTTAAATGTAAACTTCAGATCCCTGTTTCTGTGACTCTCTCTCATGCCCCTCTCTCATTTGCATAGTTAGAACAACTTGGAGAGCTTCCTTTTCCCAAACACCAGTACAAGCGTGGGAGAAACTCTGTAGATTATCCATTTTTCCACTATGATACTCTGTTATCATCTTACTGAAGAAGTTGAATTTTTGATATTTTCTGACTTTTTCAGTGAAAACTAATTTTCTGGAACAAGGAAAAGGCATTTCCCCAGCTTTTTTTTTTTCTTACCAAGGTCTGACAATAAAACATGAATGTGCTCAGGCTGCTAAAAGAAGTCTCAGTAAATCTTCAAAACAGGAAGCATTAGAAAAGCAAAAACAGAAGTTTTCACTAGCAGCCCTAGCAAGCCTTCAATAAGTGCTTGATTGTGACTGTTAAAAACAAGATGATCACATATGACAGCAGCTGATAACTGTAATATCATGATCATGTAAGTGACCGACCTGCAGTGCAAAAAAATTTTTCCTGTTTGGGGAAAAAAAAGGAAATAAAAACTTTAGCGTTCTTCAGAGGAGCTCTGTTTATATTCACACAAGGGTAGCTTTTCTGTCTAAATTTCTAAGAGGCTGAAAAATAGATTTCACTGCAGGAGCTGGCTGCACCCTTAATTATGCACTCTAAATACTTGCTTCCCTATGAGTCAATCTTTCTCACAAATCAGTTCTTCTCTTCTGACTATTTTTGCTGCAGTTTTCTGCACTCCCTCTGATTTGACAATAGCCTCATGGTATGGAGATACACAGGGCTCTATATTATTCCAAACAACACAGGGCAGATGTTAACTCTCAACAGTGTTTCCTATACTTCAGTTGTAAGTTAGTTTTGCATTTAACTTACCTTTCAAATTCATTTATACAATTATGCATCATCATTCATGCTTTATCTCCTCTCTCTTTCTAGCTTGTTTCCTAGTGTTTCATACCATTGCTGTATGTTTGTCTTTGATTTTTAGTTCTGCTGAGCTTTGCTTCCCTTAAAAAATAATAATTACTACTATATTTACTATTGCTATTAAACCTTAAAAGGTCTTGAATTGAAATCACTCTAATTTTTGACCTATGTCAAGTAAATCTTTAAATTCTGACATTCTAACAACTCTGTTTTTTCTTTAAAATAGACTTCAAGAAGAAGTAGTTACAGGAATTAATGACCTGAGGTATTACTCTTGTCCCCTTTCTTCAGTATAATCTCTGTCAAGAAAAATGTCACTGTATTGAACAGGTATGGTTTTTGGTCAGCAAATATTGAGTCTTAGAAGAAATATTTCACTGTTTGTTGCTGGATTAGTGTTGATACCCTTTCTTGGGAGAGGAGTTTTGGCAAAAGCCACTTTTATACTAGCCCCCACAGTAAACTTCTGGAAGTGGTTTCACAGGATTTGAGCAGAAGAGATTGCTGAGGTGACCAACTTTCTCTAAAGACCAGTGAGCTGCCATGTTAGTAACACCCCTGCTTTTAGGAGGAAGGTTGCAAAGATGTGTGAGGCAGAGATTAAGTGAAGGTAATATGTCTGTGTAAATGACTGCACTGACCCATCTGCCTTCCATTTCAAAATATGTGGTATCTCTGTACACATTTGTTGCTGCTGTCAACACATCTTGCTTTGTTTGCCATTCTTAACAAAGCAAACATCATTTTTGTTCACAGAGATCTGTGTCTATCCTCTCTTTGTCATCTCTGTCTATTTGAAGCAAAAAGATCTAAGGAGGGAGCCAATGGGTTGAACTCAGTCAGGCATTTTCTTTTGGATGACCACAGCAGGTTTACCTGAGTAAATGTAAAAGCAATGAAAAAATGTTCCTCTGCTCACAATCCCATTTATCCTAGAGCTATGTGGGCATTTGTACAGCCTTTTCTGAGCTGAGTCCGGCCCAGCAAAGATGGTTTTAATAACGAGGATCACTCTATGTTATCATTACTCCAAATTTTGCAACATTCTTTTATCTTTTCAGGTTGTCGTAGCACTTGACTTGGAATTCTGTGTGAAGAAGTTTCTGGTGGAATCTTCCATTGGTCATGCATATGCCCACTGTCATCAT
Organism: Pachycephala philippinensis; assembly: GCA_013397055.1. NCBI lineage: Eukaryota > Metazoa > Chordata > Aves > Passeriformes > Pachycephala > Pachycephala philippinensis. The sequence goes on along the minus strand of VWZT01004852.1, from coordinate 426,516 downwards.
TTCCAACATTATGTGCATAAAGCCTTTGCATGGATTTAATTTTGAAAAAATGTCATCTCATGGTGGCTTCACACTTGCTCCTTAAGTTCATAAATGTCATGCCATTCTCCTGTTTTCCCATCAGTGCTAAATTTGATCAATCAAAACAACTCCGCAGTAAAAAATGCCTTTGAAACATTTTGAAAGGACCTTTTGAAACCTTTGAAAGGACCTGTTTAAAACTTATTCTTTCCCATTTTTGTGGTTGTCTCTAGCCAAAATTTTTATATTTTCTTATCTCTGTGAACAATTATTTCTGCATTCTTTTTCCTAACTAAACCTTGCTGGTGTTATATTTTTCCTGGCATGATTTTCTTTTGTAATCCTTTCGCATACAGTTTTGACCACTGCAAATGTTTCTTGCTTCCACCACTTGCAAATGTAATCCTGTATGTTTTTGAGCTGAACTTAAACAGTTTATCTATTTATTTATCACTGGGTGGAAGAAGTGATAAAATACACTGAGAAAAGAACATAGATGCAAAAGAGTCATCTTATTGCCAAGACATGTTATTGTGTGTTCTAACCAACCACAGATTTACAATTAATAGTAAAGTGTACAGCAATTTCCCTTGACCATCCCTAGCAGGATAGCAGTAGGGAGTTATTTAAATTAAATCAGAATAATTATTTTAAAATAGGCTTCATTAGATATATAAATATAAATCACACCACCACAGATTGTTTTAAAGTGGTTGTCCCAGGGGCTTCAGAAAGACTGGATGATGAAAAACGAAAGGAAAAAGGGCTTGGAATGAGTCCCAAGAGAGCACTTTTGAGTCATTTCAGTTTTACATTATCACATTATATGAAACATATTGAAAAAAACTATAAAGACTCGTGAACTAGTGACAACAGCAAGGTGACATGATGTCGCATTATTTCTCAATTTTTTCAGTAGTTGACACTGACTTTGTGCAGTTTTTAATGTTTTTACAACATAAAATGTTGTAAAATGTTATGCAATAAGGCATACTGACTATACTTTCTAGAATCTTAGACAAAAGGTATTTATCTACAGGTTAGGTTGTGCTAATTACGGAAGACAGCAAGAATTGCTTACTTCCATTATGAATTCAAATGAAGGCAATATTTAATAAAATGTTGTTTATCCTGAGACACTTGTTTTTTAAAGGAATTGCAACTTTTACTATAGTCATCCTTATTTCTTTATTTACTTATTTTCTTATAAACTTTTCTATAGTATATTTTGGAAGAATGTGAAAGCACAATGTGCAGAGTTTGCTCTCATCAGGTAGAGGACCGAAACCTAATGTACAGATTTTGGCTGTCTCAAATGAAAAGATAAAGACTGAGGGTATAAGCAAGGATAAAGGAAAAATTTAAAGAAATTTTAATATAGTGAGAGGTTAAGTTCTATTATTTACAAAAACAAATATAAAAATATAACTCTTTCACTAAGTTCCACATTTTTGTATCCTATGAGATGTCTGAGAGAATTAGTATTAACCAAAATGATCTTTCTGTCCTCACAAAAAGATCATCTAAACAGGATGAATGTGAACTTGGTTGGAATAAAAAGTCATTTTTTCATAATTGAAAATTAAATTAATGGCATAGTCACACCTGCCTTGCAATGATCTTTTTCAAACCCAAAGAAATAATATTTTTGTGGTTTTTGTATGTATGGCTGATTTTCCACGTTAGGAATTTAGAAAGAATAGCTCAGAGTGACTTCTTGGGATGTAATATTTAAGAACTTCATTATTGTTGTAAAATAAAAATGTACTAAGAAGGTATGACATTATCATAGGTAGGAATGAACAGGAAATATGCATGAAGCTTTCAGATCAGAAGCTGTGGTGTCTCCCAGCTCTGCCCACTTTGTAAAGGACATAGCAACAGCTGTCAATAAATCATGCCAGTCTGCGTGAAACTTCATCAATCTGCCCAGAAAGCAAAACAAAAAAGTAGTGATATACATAATAATTTACAAAAGAGGAGGAAAGGGATTTCCTTCTTTCTTTCTGAAACTGACATTCTGGTAGCAGAATAGTTCATCAGCATATTTTCCTGAAGTATTGCTGAAGCAAAAATGTAAAACTTTAAAAAAAAACAAAACTATAACCACTTCAAAAAAATTCTTGCTAAGCAATAGGGAGCAAGACAAGTTAATAATACAGGCACTGAGCAAGAAAGTAAGGAGAAATGAAAAAGGTTTTAGTCCCTAAATTAAATCTAGCTCCAAAAATTGTCCACATTTCAAACTGCTTCTCTATCCCTCCTAAATCCAAGAGCTTGGGCTATCTTTCCAAAGATCTCACACCATGGAAGTAGAACAAAATTACAGAAATCAGTACGCAAAAAGCATCTGGCACTTAACAGTCAGGAAATTTTTAAGTAGTCTGTTATTCTTTCTATATTAATTTATTTTTCAAAGACGTTCCGTAAAAACATTGACATAGCATTTAATATTCTGCAGTTTGTTTATTTTCATTTCAAGGATATCTGAAAGAAATAAGTGTTTAAACTTCATGTTAATATGAACTTGGTAAGGCAATACTGACACAGTGCCTCTATTGTTTTTTCCATAATAAGAAACAAGTGTAAAATATATTTTATTCAAGTGAAACAATTTTCTCCCACATGCCAAGCAGTGATAAGTCACTATCATATAATAAAACTTTTTGTGCTTTCTCTCTGGAGCTTATTTCATCACTCCACTATTAAGGAGCCTCAATTACAGCATTTCCTGATTATAATTGTTTGCTTTTGCACCAATAATATTTTTTCATATAATTTTGGTCTGAATTTTATCTTACCCATTTTAATGTTTGGCAGCAATAAATATTTGGTCACGTCACCTTTCTGTATAGAGATGTAAGCTGCATCATTTAGTCTGATATAGATATAACTGAAAATGTTTGGAAAGAAAAAAATATCAGCCAAGTTCTTTAGTGATACAATGTATGGGTCTGTGGAAGCAAAGAAATATCCATTATATTGAAAGCAGTAGCATTAATCTCTGTTGTCTGTGATGTGTTTTACAATGGTATTTGTTAAATTGACCATGAAAATACATAGTATTTTATGCAGGCCACTCATTTCCTACTTAAATGAGAGCAAAGATGATCACTCTAAAATTGTACATAGCCTGATTCTAGCTCTTAGAAGATGTAATATTGGTGAAGAGCAAGTGCTAGTCCTCACAAAGGTCCCTGCTCGGAGTAAGCCTGGACTACTGATGACTCCTCAATTTTGTAGTCATGTAGTTTTACAGAGGTAGGAGTATGATTCCCGTAGCAAAGAGACAGCCCAAAGCATTTCTGAATTTAAGGAACAAGCAAAAGAGACTTCAGAAAAACCATTCTAAATATCTATATGGCCTAGCTTCCTCACAGTACGACTTTGCACTCAAAACAACATGCACTGGAAAGAGAAAAATGGAAGAAAAGAGGGAACTTATTCTGTTATTGTTGGAGTTGCTCACTATTCCATAAATTTCCCCTCTATTTTCTATCTTCCCTCATCTTCCCACAAGATTTAGCCACCTGTGAGTGTGGCAAGGATCCCACCAAGCCTTGGTGCCTTGAACTCCAGAGACAGGATTGTTCTTACGGGGTGCTTGGGACACACAGGGTTTGTCCCTCTTGGTTAAGAAGGTGATTGTACTGCCCTCAGCATCATTTAGTTTTCTCACAGAAGAACTGAGAGGCAAAGAACAAGCAGAAAGCAAGCCTTTGCAAGGAAACAGTTAATCAGTTATCAACACACCTGTGTAGGATTTAGACCTATTTTTATTAGGACCATTTTTACTACGAGGGACTACTGAGGGAATAATATAGGGTGAAACTTCTCATAAAAATCCGTAAAAAAAGCAGGCACAAAAAGACCTGCTCATTGTGTGCAAAGGTGAGAATGCAAAGAGAAACAATCAAACCAAGGAGAAAAGGTTGTTGCTTTGGTTGTTTGTCTTTTTTTCCCTTAAACAGGAAATTACAAAATCATCTCCCATATAATTCAGCCATTATCTAAATTATCCAGACAATTATTTGCGTGCTCTTGGGTAGGGTAGGCAAGCTGCAGAAATGTTCTCACAGTATTTCCACCTCAAAATCTGTTCTACGGGATGTCCCTTAAAATTTCTATTCTTGCCAGAATAACAGCTCAGATAACGGGCCTAAATCAAAGCCTCCTAAATCAAATCCAATGCTTTCCTAAAATACAAACAGCAAACAAAACTCTCCTGATCTGCTTGCTCTGATTTCTGATTTAAAAAGCCCATGAGTATCTCTACTCCCCATTCATTTGCAGCTGGTTTATACTCAGAATCAATTATCAATTAGGAAATGTCCTCTTCACTTTAAGATGTCATTCTGTACAGGCCCTCAAAAAAGCCTCCAAAAATCCCATACTACATTACATGCAATTTAATTTTTTTGGCAAAATAAAATGGAAATAATATACTCAAAAGATAGCAAATGCATCCTAAAAAAATCTAAGTTTTATTAAAGATGATATTCTCTCAAGGCTACCCCAACTTTTTCCTTCATCAGTCTCACACTTCCTTATTGACTTAGTCAGCGTTATTCCCGAGAAGCTACTAACATCTACTAGGAACTCCAAAGATTGTTTTCTGAAGACTGAAGTAGGTAACTTGAGCATCCTTTAGTTTGAACAAGATTTGTTCAATGGTATTCTTCATTCTGAAGCCCCATGTTCAGCTTCCTTTCAAATGACCTAAGCTGATCTAAAGGTCTATTTTGAGCTTTATGTTAATACATTGTCAACAGTCAGAACTGTAAGTTTCCCAGGAAGCAGGAAAGGGAGATTGCATCTAGTAACATGTCTTGTATCTATATATTTTTAAAAATTAAATACATAGTTATATGCAAAATTTCAGGCTTAATAAGTTTTGGACATGTATATAGTCACATTTTTAAATGAAATGGGACAAGCATTTTTCAGTTTTCCCTACTTTTATATTCTTTTATTTGCCTCTACGCCATCCCTGAAGCCCTAAGAAGGAGCCGAAACCAAAGAATGTCCAACTTCTTTTCCTCATGTGTGATATACATATATACATATTGTGTATGCCATGAGTGTTATACACATTTCTAGCTTCCCATATGTATATACCCACATACGTATACCTGTATATATAATGTATATATATCCAACCCAAAACCTCACAGCTCTCTTTCATATGGCCATGTCTTAGGGGCGTGGAGGGGGCTGGAAACCTCACTCGTCGTGCAGCTGATCTGAGTTCTGACACCTATACTAGCTAGAGAATGTAAACCAAAAATATTCTTGAACACCTAGAGTAAAAACTGCACCTCTTTTGGGAGCAAGGTTATTGGATAAAAATATGAGATTTATAGGGATTTTCTTTGTGTAGTTTCATTTCACAACTGAGTGTGCAAAGGGAGGGTATTATGCAGCAAGTTTAAGGTGGATGGTTTGGGTGGGGTGGAGGGTAAGTAAAAGAAGTAATTTCTGTCTGCCTATGTAGCAGGGTGTGGTGGTTTGAAGAGACTGAGTTGATGGACAGGGTTTTAGACCAATCGCTTCTCACGATTTTGCAGATAAAAAGGCACTGGCGCGGGAAAGTCAGCCTCTTCTTTTCCGGTCCCT
>VWZT01004852.1:417077-420217 GCA_013397055.1 Pachycephala philippinensis | reverse complement strand
AATTCTGACCTAAAATCATGTGTGTTATCCTTTGTGTGAGTTGGGAAATAAGTGGAGGAGGCGCTTGAGGGAAAGGGGCAGTTTGCTTTAATTTTTATCATTATCATTCTTTTATTACCTTTAATTCTGTTAGTAATAAACTTCTTTATATTCTTTAAAGTTTTGAGCCTGCTTTGCCCTTCTTCTAATTCTTATCTCACAAAAAAGTAAAAGATGCAAACTAAACCACCACACAGGGTAGAGCAAGTCTCTATTAGTATCTCATTATTCACGGCTAATCAGCACCCAGAAATGAATGTTGGCTTTTGTTTGTTTTGTTGTGGGTTTGTTTCTTTTTCTACTTCCAGTGGTTGAAATCTCACAGATGAGAGTAACTGTATGATCTTTACCACAGACAAAAGCCTGTCAGCCCCCAGTGTTTTAATCAAAACAGTAGGGACCTTTAGCAATGAGTCCCATTTAGCTACATTTTCTACCCTAACTGCTGAGTTTCTCCAGGGGGAATCAGCAGCTCTGTTGCCTCCCAGAACTGCCTTTCACAGAGGAAGTGCTCAAGCACAACAGTCCCTGTGATTTAGAGATGTAAAGAGTAAAGTTACATCTGATCATTTTTCTGGGCTTTTTTTTTTCTTCTGACAAAGACTTTCTGTGCCCTTCTAAACTCTTCATATTTGTTTTCTTTTGAGACAGTGGACAGCAAGGATATTGAAAGTGTCAGAACTGTTCAGTCTAGAAAAAGGAAACCAAGAGGACATGTGATAGGTGTTCAACTAGGTTGAAGTATAGAGATGAAAAGAATAAACTGTTCTTCTTGTGCCTCACAGATAAGACACGCAGCAATGAAAATACTTTATGGCAAGGCAAGTTTAGGTTAGGCCCCAGGAAAACACTCAGTACTACTAAAGCACTGGAATATATCTCTGGAGGGTTCTCACTACTGGTGTGCAAACACCTGCAAGGAATAACATAGATACAATTTCCTCTGCTTTCATATAAAGGTGTGAACACTCAGAACCTCCCCAGTCCTGTTTTCATAACTCTATGGCAATGAATACTGTGCAGTCATAGGAAACTGCCCTCAAATTCATACACGGCACATTACATTCTATAGTCAATGGTTTATGTTCCATATTCTGGATTTATGTTTGATATTCTGTTCTATTTTTTTATTTTATTTTATTGTTTAAAAAAATGGTCTATATTGTCTACTAACTTAAAATGTGATACTTGTCACTCAAAAAGTCACTCAGTACCTTGGCATAATAGCCTTATATTTATCTCTCTGCTTATATACAACAGAAATTTAAATTCTAAACTATTAGGCTTATAGAAATAGGAGTATTTTTACAAACAATTTTGAAGTTCATAGGTTTGACGCAGTTGTCCTTGCTGCTCTAATTAAGTCATTCTGCAATAATTTGTGATACATTTTATTCTATGCCATGACCAAGTATGGCTTTTTTCATGTTTTCCTTGAGGAGTGGTCAGTAGCACACACTTAAAGGTCAGAAGGTATCGGGCAAATAGATTCAATTTCCCTGGCATACCTTCCAAGCTAGAAAAATTGCTTAAGTGTTAGTTATTTAGAGCAGGGTTCTCTATGTAGACTGTCAGGCTTTGCAGTTGAGACGGCCCTGTCCCTAAAAGTTTGCTGAGCCTTTCAGAAACCATTTATACATATTCTGTGACAAGTGATTCCACTGCATCATTTCATGTGGTACAAAAAAACCTTTCTTTACTTAGCTGTCTGCTAATTTCACTGGCAACTCTACCATGGCCATGTCTTGTGCTTATCAGAGCTAGGGAATTACATATTCATTATCTTCATGGCTTTCAGGATTATCATATTCTCATATCTTAGTTTAGCCATCTTTACCCTACTTTATTCTGTTTCTCATGTTACAGGAATTATGGTACTTCTGCCTGCTCTTTACCTTCTCTAGTTTTCTTGCGGCTATTTTGAAGCTGGATGATTGGAGCTGTGTGAAGTACTCAAGACATGGTTTCAGAATGCATTTCCTTAGTGTTGTGTTTATGATCTCTTTGGTTTCACTTTCTTTCCTAAAATTTAGATTTGTCGTTTTAACTTCTGCTGAATGTTTAGACCGTAGAGACTGATATGTCTGCCCCTTTACAGAGTAGCAATAGCTGTTTTAGAGAGCCTTGCAGAATGCAGGTATAAATAGTATAGAATTTTTGTTCAGCCACATTACTTTACATTAATTGACACTGAGTTTTACTCAATATTGTAAGAACCTTTTGTATTTCTTCAACCACCACTCTGCGTAATTCTGTAGCACGAGAAGAATGAGTATAGAAATCCAAATGTTGCAGTCCTTGTCTAGTGGACTGGATGCTAGGAAGCCAGTCCTACCTAGATAAATTCAAACACCTATTTGTGAGATTTGATTCATATTCCAGTCACATTTGAACCAACTCTATCCTAGGATCAGGAGAAAAATGGTTTAGACCCACCTCTTTATCCATTCCCAAGTTCAATGGCATGGCTTGAACGGGGACTTTAATCTAGATACATAACAAGAGTTCATTTTTTATAGGGATAAATATTAAACATTTTATGGATTTATTCTTGTTGCTTATGTATTATTATCCTTGCAATGGAGCAATAAGATGATCACCTATTATGAAGCTATTAACTCTTAAATAGCTGTATTATATTCATTTAAAAAATGGAAGACTGGATGAAATACTCATTCCATGTGTCTTTGCAATTAGATTGACTATAGTAAAGACTGTTATTCTCAGACTTATGTCAGACTATTAATATTCTATTTGTATTACGGATATGTAAGTGTTTTAATTACAGAGCAGAAATAACAAAAAGATCATAGTTGAAGTGACAGAGATAAGGTTTCACTTTATTTGCATTTTACCATTTCCTGACATCTGACATTGTCTTGGCAACTTTGATATTCCCTCAGTAAAAGTAGTGGTGCTTGTTTCTGTGACTATGGATTTACGAATACATATAACATATTTAAAGAGATATTTGTATAGCTGAGCAGACACAAACATCACGATTAGTTTTCTATGTAACTCTTTTTAGAATCCAAGAGGACAAAGACATTAACACAATAACTATCAGTAAAGCAGAAAACAGAAGAAATCTGTATATGTTG
>VWZT01004852.1:369577-412077 GCA_013397055.1 Pachycephala philippinensis | reverse complement strand
AAGCCTGTTTCATTAATATTTTAGATTTGCTGTAATACTTTAATGTCATACAGTTTGGGTTTTGCTGCATGTTTTTAATTTTCAAATTCATGTTTTAAAAAAATTCAACTTCAAAAGTCATAATAGTTTACAAACACTCTTTAAGGAAACTAAATAGTAGCCCTGTGAAATTACAAAAGAGTATCATCACTAATTAAAAGTTATAAGAAATGGCACAACAGAGATATTTGTACTCAGTCCTTACAAATCTAAACTTACCCCAGGTCACACAAGAAGGCTGTGTAGAGTCCAAAATAGAATTCACATCTCCAGACTTGCACTTTTGTCCCTCAATGATGTTTACGTCTGTTTGGCATTAGATATGGTCATAAAGTGATCAGACTCATTGGCTATTTAACATTATTCAAATGAGGAAAATTAGCTGGATTGCTAGTCTTTTTCAAATAAAAGGAACATAATATGAAACTTGTCATTATTCATTATTGCTTAAAGAAACAGAAATACCTCATAGAGCTTATTATTCACCATGTATTCATTTAAGGCCAAATTTTCAGCCCAAGGGATCGCTCACACAGATTTGCCTATTTATCTGCACACCAGGATTGGCACAGAGAAATGGGGTGATTTTGTATGGAGACTAGTAGCTGGACATACACTAATCTGACCCACACACATTCAGGAAAATGGTTTTGCGTTTTCTACAGGACTATATTAGTGAAGTGTATGTATATTCAGACAACTTACTAGATGTCTACTGGAAATAAAATACAGCACAGAGGAAAAAGTCTAGGAGGTTCCTGGAATGCCATGAAGATAACTTCCTCACACAGCTGGTGAGAAATTCAAGTAGGGAAAAGAGAGCCTCTGGACCTGTTGTTTGTGAGCAGAGAAGGACAAGATAGTTGGAGCCTGTCTTAGGCACAGAGATCACAAAATGATAGAGGTTTTGATTCTTGAAGTAAGGAGAGGTGCAAGAAAAACTGCCACCTTGGACTTCTAGAGTATAGACTTCCATCTGTTTGAAACACTGGTTCTCAGAGTCCCTTGGGAGGCAGTCCTAAAGAGCAAGAGTCCTGGAAGGTAGGGCATTCTTCAGGAAGGAACTCTGAAAGGTGCAGGAGCAAGCTGTCCCCATGTGACGAAAGATGAGCCATGGGGAAAGAAGAAGAGCCTGGCTGAAAAGAGAGCTTTGACTAGAACTCAGGGAGGAAAAAAAAAAGTTTATCACATTTTGGTAGAAGGGGCAGGCAGCTCAGGAGGACTACAAGGATCTTTTGGCATTACACATGGAGAAAATTAGAAGGGCAGAGTCCCACCCAGAATTTATTCTGCACACTGCTGTAAAAGACACTAAAAATATTTCTATGAATATATCAGCGCAAAAAAAAAGAGCTAAGGAGAACCTCTCTCTTCTCCAGAATGTGTTGTGCTAGGGAAGGGTGGGTTAGATTGTATATTAGGAAAAATTTCTTCACCGAAAGGGTTGTCAAGCCCTTCAACAGGCTGCCCAGGGAAGTGGTTGAGTCACCATCCCTGGAGGTATTTAAAAGACATGTACAGTCGGCACTAAAGGACATGGTTTAGTGGTGCACTTGGCTGTGCTGGGTTAATGGTTGGACTTGATGATCTGAAAGGTCTTTTCCAAACTAAATGAATCTATGAAAATTTCTGAAATTTTGCTCCAGCTTTTCTTGGTGATACAATGGAAATTAAGCTTTAAGAATGAATATAAATCAGATATTTATTGAATTCACCTGTAAGTGCAGAAGGATAAGTGTAGATGCTGAATAATCTTGTCCTCTCATCTGTAAGTGCATTCTATGAATATTAAGTGTTGCCTATGTAATGAAGCAAATCAAAATATTAACAATAATATTATTTTAACAATAATTGCACGTTTCAAAATTTTAGATAGTCCACATTTTTTAATTGCAACATTTTTATTAGAATTCTTCCTCTAACAAACCACTGTATCCACTATTTTTCATCACCTCAGTGAGCATATTTTTTTTCATGTATGGACCTAAACCTTTAATTTCTATTGTAGACAAGAGTCACAGATATTTTATTTATTTTATTTTATCTTATTTATTATTTTATTTCATTTAATTTCATTTTTTTTAATTCAACTGGCTGAACCTGTAAATCATATTCAGATATTCATAGTCAAAACTATGGAAGTTAATTTTCTGAACATCTCTAATAATATCTAGAATATTCTGTGTCCAAGCTTTGCCGGTATAGTGTGAGAACACAGCATGTTAAATCTGATTTCTTTTTCTTGCCATAACACGGAAGAACAAAAGAATCTTGGTTTTAACTCGGTTGAGAAAACATAAGTTTATGATATTTTATTAAAAAATCCATTATTTAAAAGAGATAATGAATGAACTCATTTTGAGGAAAATACATCCAAAAACTTAAAAAATAAAAATAAACTGGAATAGATCTTGAACTGAGTTTTTTTCTCACAATAATTCTTTTGGTTTTCCTGCAAAATAAACTAGAGTTTTATGTGTTTTGTTAGTTTTAAATGAAACTGTTAAAACAATAAGTGCTTTCAATTAGACCATGCAGCTTTAATGATACTAGAAGGCTTCAGCAGAAAAGGGTTAAACCTTCTCTTTCTAACTTACATACATATCAAATAGAAAAACAAGTATTTGCCTTTGAAATAACCCAGTGATAAAGATCCTGGTAGGTTTAATTCAAGTAGTCTTTCCCTGAAAATTTGTGCAAATTAGCTCTTAAATATAAAGTTTATACTTTATTTTTCTGCTAGGATCCCCCATCCTTAAGTCTGTCCCTCCTGGCAATCTGCTTTCTCCACTGGCTGTGCCATCTCCTGTTAGGAACAGATTCATGCCTCAGCAGTACAACATGCTGGATAAAGCAGCAATGATGTATGACTATCATTCCTTTTCTTTTTAAACACATTCATACTCATTAGAGTACATAAAGAAGTTAGGCCCAAGAGCCCTAAAGAAAGAGGATAAGGTATGCTTTGTCATCTTCCTCAACCTCATCACTTTTAATCTATTGAAGTTGTTTATTCTCTTCCAATGCACAATGTTAAGTGAGTTTAGAGAAGCATTTTATGCATGGTTATTTTGTGACAAATGTGATAGACATCACTTTCTGTTACTTAAAATTGCAGAGACGTTCGTTAGAGATTTTGGGGGTGTATTCTTTATTAAGCTCTCATATTTCACTGAGTCATTCTTGTTAAATTCCTTCCAATTATGTAAGCTAAGGAAAGGATGGCTATGCAGTGACATTTGCACTCTGTGTGTTGCTTTACAACCTCTTTAATTATAACCAGTCTCTAAAGAACTTGCACATACCCTTAAATACAGCTGATCCTTTTTATATAATTTCATTTGGCTGTTAGAGTTTGGAGAATATCCAGTAAAGCACTTCAGCAAATTCAATAAAGTACATACTATAATTAATATAAAATCCAATAATGATGGTAAACTGGTCTTGCTAGAGAAAGGCCAATAAGATACCATAATTTGGTGATTGGCATAAATATTTTTAGTGAATTGTTTAACAACAGGAGCTTAGAATTCACCCTGATTTAAAATATGAGGTTTAAATACTGTGTTGTGTATGCAAATCATGTCAAGGATACTACAGCTTCAAGGTATGAGTAAGCATATTGCAAATTTATGTTACTACTTGTCCTCTGCTACAGCTGCAGAGGATGAATTAACATGTAGTTTCACTTCAAGGTTTCGCTTTGCATTTACTTCCATAGCAAAAGTGCCAGAGAGATGCACTGAGCTGCATTGTTATTCAAATATTTGTTCCAGTATTTATATTCATATGTGACTGTGCATAGAGGAAAAAGAAATGGTATCTTTCATCAACAGCCATTAAGTAAAATCAAGCAGTTAAGGCAATTTCACTTTCTGACATATATACCCACTTAAAATATCTATTCTATATGTCAAACCAGATATTATAAAAGTGGATTTTAATGGGAATAATGTATCTGACTTTATTTTAAGTGTACCTATCATTCTATATTTGACAGGCAGCATCACAAGCCTTTCTAACATGCAATAATTTTGGCATTCTTCTCTGTAATGACCTGTCCACCCAGAAGTATCTCTAAACTAGAAGAATGGATCTCAGTCTGAAGAGAAAAATAAACTCCTCAAAATCAGCTTCTTTTCAAGATGCTTCCAATGTTATTATTCCATTAATAATGCATTTTTAGTTGTCAAAACTGATCAACATCGTAGTTTTTTTCCTAGATACTGTTTATTATAAATTGCTTCGTAACAATACATTATTTTGAGGTGAATAAGAAACAAAACCATTCACTGTCAAAGGGAATTAACAGTCAGGAAGCTATAGTCTTTCAGATGGGGAAATAAGAAAATTAGCATACAGAGATCTGTTTTAAAATATCAGTATGTACTTCTTGGCATAAAAAATGTACAATGTGTAGCCAGGCAGAGAGATTAAAGCTACCTGAAGCATTTCCTAATTGTTCTTGTTGGCTAATTAGAAAGTAATATTTGAGCAATAACAACTTTTTTCTACAGTCTCAGTCAGGGTTTATATCACACAAGATTATTATATCAAGAACCCTCTCAGGAAATCAGAATTGTTTAAATCAAACTTTGCTATTATAACAACATTTTAATCTTATCCTCAGACCTTTTAAAATCTTATTGTTTACCAGTTACAATAAGAATTCAACCTCCACATGATGTTTATGTATGTTGAATGAGGGGAGACATTCCATCAGAGAGATCCCCATTGCTAGAACAGATGGGCATTGTCTCAGTACTGTTAAACAGGGCGATGTGGAACATTTTATTTCACACATAAAGCAAACCCAGTAAAATTAGCTCTTTTCAGTGCTTTTGACACTTTGGTGGAGAAAATCTCCTCTCACCTGGGGAGATGAGTATAAGACATCTGAATCACTTTTGACTTGGGGAATTCTGTATGTAAAAACTGACATTTTCTTTTTTTCGGCTTCCCACCCAGTGCCCCAGGTCCCTAGAAAAACCTGTTAAATGCTAGTGAGAAAAATCAGGACGTTCCACCCTCTTTTGTCTCACATCAAAAAAACTCAATATTTTCACACTAATTCATATTTATAATTTCAATTAGAGAAATTATTATTAACTTCTGCTGCTCAGTAATGAGAGTATTTGCCATTCAAATCCTAGATTTCAAGAGATCTTTAGGAAGTTGGTCAAATGTAGTTACTAAAGATGGGACTCTAAATTACAAGGACACTGTTACACAAAATGCAACAGGTACAAGTCATTACCAAATAAAAGTCCAGACATTCTTGTGTGCCAGTCTTGATCCCCAATAATATATATTAAAGAGCTGAGGTAAATCTGAGAGAAAAATAGCACAGAAGTCGTAAACCACAGTTCTTGGTGATATATTATGAACTGCCAGGATGCTTGGTTGCTAATTATCTTCACAGTTCCAAAAACAAAATTCAGAAAATCTCAAAGTATTTTCCTTGGGGCCTGCAAGGTGGAGGTGATAATTCATGATCCATAATTCTGGTAAAACAATTTTGAGCATTATGTTCTCATGCCTGAACATACCAATGAATGGCTTCCAGTTTTTTTGCATGCCTCAGACCAAAATGGTACCAACTGGGAAAAAAAAAAAAAAAAAAAAAAACAAAAAAAACCAAAAAACTTGCATTGCAACCTTTCTTGTAAGGAATACAAATAATCCAAATGATAATTTCCTAACAGTTATATCAGGTTAATTAAACCTTTTTAAAGTAGCAATAAAAAAGATATAAAAAAGATATTTTTCCAAAAGGCACTGCACACTGCCATACAAGCCTAATTCACCACACAAGATTTGTTCGGCCAATCCTTTAAGTAACTCAGAAAAACAATCTTTGATATAATCAGGTTATTTGCTCCAGTCCTTCATAGAGCTGCTTTGCCCTCCTTGTTCCATGTCAGATTTAGGAAGAAAGACCTGACCTGTTGCACCTGTACCCAAATAGGTATGTGTTTAGTTAATTCAGATGGGCAAATTTATCCCCATATCCCACTAAATTGCTTCCTTTTGTAGCCAGATAAAGAAGAGACAACAGCTAAGTGAATATTTCATCTCCGTCAGCAAGTTTATTTCTGAGCTGATCTTAAAGCTTCATTCAAATATTGTAACATCTTAATGCAAACCACCACCAATACACTTCAATTGGTTTCAATTTCTTACCAACAAACACCCAAACTGGAGTGCTGTAACTAGAGTCCAAATAAGTAGAAAGGAACTCCTGCGTTTAAAAGAAAAGAAAAAAAGCATTGCAAAATCCCTAAAGAAAAATGTCTGAGTATTAAGTCATCTATCATACCAAATTCATGCCAGGATGATTAAAATGTTCACTTCCCCATTGAAATATTTTTTCTTGGGTATCTTTTACCACAGGCAGAGTCTCTGCAAGCAGGATTACACGTAGCTTATGAGTACACAACTTTTCCTTTTTTTTTTTTCCTCCATCAATAATGTTACTTCTGTCTGATTTAACTTTTCTTGTCCTGCATAGAGTTAGCAAATGTAATCTCTCACAACCCAACAACATCCTTCTGGCATAAAGCAGGGTAAAAGTCCTATAGTGGTGCTTCTTAAGGCTGGACCCTGAGACAGATCCCTCAATCCCTGGCCTGCAGGCTACAAGGCTCCTTTGGGGAGGTATTGAACAAGAAGTAGCAGCAGCTGAAGCCAAGTGTGATTGGAGCATTGTGTGACACCACTTTCACAAACCACACTGTACGTCTGTACATTTTGACATGCTCTCTTGATCAAAATAACACAGTTGCAAAGAACTAAAAGCAATGCCTCTTATTATTTAGCTATAGAAAATAGGGAATCTCTATAGTACCTTTATCAGTGTTTGCAACTGATTAAAAAATGTTAGTTAAAAATAATTCAGCAGCTATTGAAAATTCTCTTATGAATGGCAGGAAATACTAGGTTTTTTTTCACCAATATAAAAAAAAAGAGTTGACAAAAACTTTTTTTTTAATTAAAAATTATTTTCCATTCCGCACCCCGGGAAAAGGTAACCTTTTTCATCTTAAAATTATTCATGATTTTAAAAATTTTACTTGTCTTTTGACTAAATGTAATATTGCAAGAGTGAAGGTCTTCACAATTTTTAATCCTTTCAAAACCGTCAAAGAAATATCTGAGAAACTGCGTATGCTACTAACAGCGTACTGCCAAACACACAAAACTCCCTGTTTTCTTTCTTGCTCTCTCCTGAAAGATATTCAGACCAACTTTGGCAGCCTAAGACTCTTGCACAGTGCATCCCAACCTGAATATTTAACAGTTGTCTGTGCTGCTTAAAGTTTAAAAATAATTTTTCCCATATACTTTTTCCAACTCAGAAAAGAGGGTTCAAGTTTGAAAGAGTGCTTTGATTTGTACAAGAACACAGTAGCCTGTTGCACGCCATTCCGATCTGAGGGCTGTCACTTCTTCCAGCCATCAAGAGACTTCTGAAGAACCAGAAACCTGTCAAGTACTACTCTCTGTCAAAAAGCAAAAAGAAAATACGCATTTTGATCTGGAAATTCATCTCAGACCAGGTACATAGGCTTGCTGATGACAATTGCCTCTCCAGAAGTCTATAATGTTTTTCTTGTATGGTTACATGAACCTTGTATCTTGTATCAATCAAAGTGTACTCAAGTATATGACAAGATGCTGAACTTAAGAACAAGCCTGAAGTCCCAGCTGGTTTTCAAGTTAAATAGAATGTGAAGGAGGTAAGAGTTTCTGACCAGAAAATAATTGTCTTATGGTAGAAACTGTACTACCTCAGGAGGCAGAAATAAAGCAAAAAAAAAATCCAGTCAGAACCTATTTTTCACATTCTTTACAACTAAGACATTTAGAATAAAACTCCCCAAATAATTTCAGAAATAATAACCATGACAAGGTAATGACAACCATTTAAATTAGAAGTATAGGGTTACCCCACAGCTAGCACTGGAAGTGAACTATGACAGTACTAAATGAGGTTGATGCCTTTAGAATATGACAGGATAAGCAGTTGGCCTAAGAACATTTTGCCAAAGAAGGTCTCATCTACTCAGGATAAAGTTTTTGTGACAACTGTTACTATCAACAAATAAACTGAACCATTTGAAGACAGGATTTAGACATCACAGTGCAAGAGCAACTAACCAGTCACAGATTTGTCTGTGTTGGAGCTTTAGTCGGATACATGTGACTTTTGAGAAAATTCATTCTTGTAGAGGACACTGCAGAGTTGTTGTCTTCTTCAAAGACTTGTAATTCTAGGGGTAAATAATTAGTTACTAATCAATGTGTATGAAGCACTTGGAGGATATGCAACACAAATATTATTAACAGAAATAAATATTCCATAAGCATATGTTTGGTTCAAAGGAGAGAAATTTCAGTAGATTTTTAACTGTGATAATAAATTGTATTTCATATGTATGTGCAGAAAAATATTGTTGCTGGGACACGTAGATTTGACATATGGGAGAAGGGGCTTCATCCAGACTTGCAAAACCAAAAAAATTTCTGTAGCAAGGACCTTCCCTAGCTGATGCCTGACCAGTGCAGCTGGTTAAGCAGGTTTCTCCAGTGGTGATTATTTATTCTTTGTCTGCATTCTTCACCTCACAGGAAGGCAAGCAGCAGCATGGCTTCACATCTATTGGTTCATGGCAATGGTACCTAAATACTCTAGGGCCTTTTCCTCAGATCTCTTAATTGCTTAAGAAGAACTACCACATAAGTGCTGATAGCGCTAAAATTGCATGTAAACCATGTCCTTGAATCAGTCCTGTTGACTTTCTTTACCCAGTGTATTTCTATAGGTGCTGCTCCTGTTTGTTGCCACCCTTCTTCTCTCTTGCAGCAATGAGGTCTTTACCTGTTGGATCAAGCAGTACTCTTGTCCACTGACAAAAAATGAAAAGAAATTATGTGTTATAACTCAACAGGCTACTTTGAGTACAAAAAGTAGCCTGTTGAGTTACACCACATAATTATATAAATTACAAAACTTATTTCAAAATAAATACTTTACAAAAATTATTTCAAAGCCACTTTTCATGTGAAACTGAAATATATTTCTGAACAGCCAAGCTGCTGAATAATTCTTAAAAATTTTTGTTCAATGAATCTCTGTTGGTATTTTTATCTGCGCTAACTTCTCTTCTGATGTTAATTTTTTTGACACTATCATTTTCCTCTTTCTCTGTTGTTACAAAATACTTTCTCTGCCCTTTCTTTTTGCCTCCTCAGTCATACAGCTTTTACAACACCAAGACGAAAGGCACAATGTAACACAAGCATGTCTTGGCACTGGTGTTTTACTAGGGTCAGCAGTAGAAGTCTCACGCCCAGAAGCAGTTAGCATGAGGGTATCAAATACCAGCAGAGAAAATGTACTCTTTTGGAGGTGGGTTTTGGCTAAATTGAATATTACTTGACTGCTATAGCATCCCAGCTCCACAGAAAGCAACGTTAAGCATGTGTAGTACTGAAAAGATCTGGCAAATGCAGAAATAAGGACAAGTTAAGGGCATAATTTACAGTGAGCTAAAATCCAGAATGACAATTGTAAATGCTGTGGTAGTCTGCTCATGCATGTTGGTCAGAGCGTGGTGCTGAATAACACCGAAGTTGTGGCCTTGATCCCAGTATGGGCCATTTGTTTAAGAGCTGGACTTCATGATCCTTGTGGGTCCCTTCCAACGCAGAATATTCTGTGGTTCTGATAACATCTGATAAATTCATACTATGTTCATTTAAAACATTCGTTTTACACAACTTGATCTTTGCCTTCTTTATCAGATATATTGCTCTACTTTCCATCAGTGGCTGTATATTATTTTTCAAATAACATAGATACCCACACCCACACTATTATTACATCTGAGCTTACCATAACTTCTGACTGTTCAACTGCCAAAAATATCCATATTTATATTATACAAGGCAAGGATCTCTTCAGACAGCCAGCAAGGGCTGCCCATTCCTACCTACATGTAGGTAAGATACAGGCATCATTTAACCAGATGTTTAGATGAAAAATCAAGACAGTAACAGGGTGTGGCAACCCTCTCATTTATCATATTACTTCTATTTTTTCTTCCTTGTGCCTTCTCTCTAACTCTGTAGTGAAAACACTCAATTGTCATTTTCCTTATTTTCTCCCTGCCAACTGTAGTCTTCTGCACTGGAGCAGGCCCTGCAGGTGGTGCCTATGGAGGCCACATAGCTATTAAGCTATTCTTTTCTTCACTAAAATTTCAATTTTACACTTTCAAAGATTTTACTTACATTTTTATGATGACAACGTGATATCAGGATGTCTTTTCTTGCACAAGTTTTCACCATGCACTATGAGAGGACGCCAAAGAGATCCAGTGTAGGTTCAAATGGATAGTTGCAAACATAGACTTCCAGTGTCCCTTTGAAACAGAGATTCCAGAGACAAAGAACACCCTCAGGAACCCTCCAAGATGTAAACAGAGACAGACAAACAGGTCTTGACAGTTCCTCCAAGCAAAAAACTTCACAAACTTACCAATATTTCAAGTTATGAAGTAGAGTATTACATAGAATAGAAAATGCCTAATCCTGGTCACCTTCTACAGCCCCAAGCTTTGTTGTATCAATCCATCAGCCTGTCCTCACAGGTAATTTCTCAAAGATAATGTAGTTAAATCTTAAAATAAACTTTCTGGAGAAGTACTCATTAATGAAACAATATCTTTATAACTGACAGATTTTCCCAGAACAAGACTGTGACCACGACTCCAGAAACCTCAAATGTGAATGATTGCAGGGCATTTCAAGTAGGGAGAACTGGCACATCACTTTTCAGCAGTAGCCATTCCAAAAATGCAGTGTCTTCATTAGAAACACTATGTCATACAGGGATAAGGTAAAATAGACACATTTGTCTGCTGCTCAGTAAAGGTTGCAGGCAGATTAATTCATCTGCTATCCTCTAAAGCCTTTTCTCTCTCACTGTCTGACTCCAGCAATTGAAGTGACATACTGCTAATGCAAAAAGCTTACCTTAAATGCTCCCTGCCCTTTCCCTACTCGGTACCACAATCGTACTGTGCCTGGGGAAACAGTCTGAAGAGAGATCTCCCATAACCACTGGTCTCAAGATCAACCAGAGATTCCAGTCAACATGGTAAAATAGATAAAAACTGCCAACCATGGCCATGCAAGGCATAAGAGTCTGAGGAGCCTAGCAGAGCTACCTGAACTGTGGGGAGTTTAAATGAACGACAAAATTGCTCTTTGTCATGTCAGAAAGTCTCAAAGACTGAAGAAATCCCTTCAGTATTCCTTTTTTCCACCCAGTAAAGGCTCTAATAAGGCAATGCAACAGCATGCTTAGAAAAGCTGGCCGGTAGATGATCCTGAGGAGCTTGCCCACTGAGTGGAGCTTGCACAGTTTCTGTCAGGAATAGGAGAATATGCCAAAGCAGACTGTAGACAAGTAGGGTTCCTTTAAGGAAGAAGTGTCTGGAATAAAAAAACCTTCAGGTTTGTTTTCCAGTCAGGTTCTCAAAGTGATGACCAGGTTCCCTATCAAGGCTTCCTTTACTAAGGGCTGCTGAGGGAGCTCATGCTATCATGGCCATTGTCAGAAACAGCAGGAGTGGCAGAATACACTGCACTTTTATCACCACTTGCCAAAGACCTCAGTGCTTGTTTCCCTTCCTGGGATGAATAGGAAAGAAGAGAAGGAAAAAACCTTCGGGATGCAGAGTTGGAGACATAAAGGATCATTAATGATTACAATCGTATTTGAAAATGGAGCTTGTGGTGCTTGACACAAATGACCAGATTTTGAGATAATGGTTGCTCTTTTTTTGCCAATATCTGTGCTAGGAATAATTCCTTAATTTAGTATGTCTGTTGTTTTCGAATCTTTCAAAACAGTGCTTCAAGCCTACAATAACACGAAGACTTACATTTAAAATAATTGTTATGCAGCCCTCTTAGTTTTGAGCCTCGCTTCAGGGCCAAACCCCCAAAGATTGAATGAATTCATTGCACTGAAGTAGTAAGAGAGAAGATACCAAACATGGACTGTTCCAGCCAAAGTCTAGCCTCTGGTGATAAAACCTTTGAAAAGCAAGCATGCTAAGGAAATTTTCAAACATTAAAGAAATGTTCAAAGAGAATAGGTAGTTAGTGTAATCAGGCAGACATCTGTTTTTGGTATCAGGGTCTCACTTTCCTTCAGATATCCTGCTTTTTTGGAGCAAATGTAATACAAAAACAAAGAGTCTGAGTGGTTACATTATATGTCTGACTGTCTGAGAATGTCCATCCTGCACATTTCCATCAGTATGACTTAATTTTAGATTTGTGCATTTCAGAGTGATTTACTGGTAAGGGAAACCATCCATTTGGGTCATAAGATTCATTCCAGAGTCTGATGCCAACATTTTGTGGATGAGCTGGAGATTCCACAGACAAGTCTGATACCTCAAGAAAAAAAAGAAAAGAAAATTTCTCATACACACTCAGGCGGTCCCAGATTTTCAAGATGTTCAGCTACATGTTTGTGCTAAACACAGAGTGCCAGAAGCACAGTCTGGTAATTATTATGTTCTATGAGAGCTACCTCCTCCAAACTTTCCTGATGAGCTACCTCGGAGAAGCTCACACTGTCCTGGATTTCACATAATCCGAGCTGTCAAAGGTCTCTTTGATTAGCAAGGCCCACCTCTGCCTACACATTCATTTGGCCAAAACCGCTTCTCAAGCCCCTTACTCTTTCCTCCATCCGTAGCTGAAGATGCCAAAATGATGAAAAGATGTCAAGGAGACAACCTCAATGTCAGCTGAAGAAGAAGACTGTAAGATTTATCCTGTGCCAGATCTCAGCTTGCTGTGATTGGTGTATATTCTAGTGCCTGAGAAAAAGGTGTGCTACAAGGGTGCTGAGAGTATGAGCAACATGTGTTAAGAACATACATTAAGCTTTCTATTCGATATAGCTTCAGTAACTTGGTTTTCTGTATTTTCTAACTTTCCTTTTTTTTTCTTCTTGTCTCCCAAAAGCCTCAAAGAATTTCATTCTATAATATCCCAACGTTATCAATTAATGTTTTCAGAAATAACAGCTCAAACCCATGACCTACAGGATCTTATTAGAAACAGAGGTACTTGATGGTCATATCCCATTTATTATTACATCTTGAGCTATATTAGATTGAGATTTTTTTAATTCATTTGATGTGTGCCATGTTGGTTTTGTATCCCTCTTAAACCAGTTGTGCTGAGTTTGGCTGGAATAGAGATTCTTTTCTTCACAGTAGCTAGCATGGGTCTACATTTTGGATTTGTGCTGCAAGCAGTGTTGATAATAAGGACATGTTTTAGTTGCTGCTGAGCAGTGCTTACACAGAGTAAATGTCTCCTGTTTCTCATGCCACACCAGCAGTGAGGAGGCTGGGGTGCATAACAAGATGGGAGGGGACATGGCTGGGACAGCTGACCCCAACTGTCCAAAGGGATATTCCATAGCATATGGCTCAGCACATAAAGCTGGGGAAAGAAGAAGGAAGGAGGTATGATGCCCTTTGTCTCTCCAAGTCACCATGATTTGTGAAGGAGACCTGTTTTCCTGGAGATGGTTGAACAGCTGCCTGCCCATGGGAAGGGGTAAATGAATCCTTGTTTTGCTTTGATTGCATGGCTTTCACTTTACCTTTTAAATTGTCTTTATTTCCACCCATGAGTTTGTTTGCTCACTTTTCCAATTCTTCCCTTGTCACACACAGCTGGGAGTGAGTGAGCAGCTGTGTGGTGCTGATTTGCTGGCTGGGATAAAACCATGGCACCAACGCATTCTGTAGCATGAAATCAAACGTTCTGTAGAAGTCTAAGTATATTGTATCAACATTATTACCTTATCAACCCAACTTGTAATCTCACAAAAATATCAAATTAGTTTGACAAGATCTATTTTCCATAAAACCACATTGATTGGCATTAATTATATTTCCCTCCTTTCATTATTAATCGAGTCTCATACCAGTCATCCCATTGTTTTCCTCAGGACTGATGTCAGGTTAACATGACTGTATTTACCCCATTTTTCTTGTTTACCCTTTCCTGCCTTTGTTAATTTTCTTATAGACTCCTAGGAGTTCCCTATTGTTCACATAATTATTAAAAGATTCTTTTTGTATTAGATCTAAAAGATCTCTTCTTCACAGCTAAATATTCTTTTCTCCTTGTATCCTTTCAATTCCTTTACCAGTGTTCTGTTTTTCCTTGCTTCTGTATTTGTTTCAATTAAATTCTCCTTTCTTTCAACAGTTATACATGTTTTTATTATTTTTCTAGCTGCTTTCATCCTCACTTTACTGTTGTTTTCATAACCCCTGGTTCCTTCTTTCCTTAGTTCTAACACTGGCATTTCAGAGTCTAGTGAAATGTTATCAGAAGGTTTCATATGATTATTTATTTTTTGTGATTCAGTCATTTCAAAAGATGTCCTTCCTAATTATTTTCAGCTTTAACAACTTGATCATTTGGCTAAGATTTCAATTCCATAAAATAATAAATAATTTAATAGGAAAGCCTAACTTTTTAGAGCCTGATATCCACAGCAGATTCTGAACCCAGAATAAGGGCAGCATTTTTTCACTAGTGTGTCTGTGGAAACAGAGTTTGGCAAAGACAGAAGCCCAGGTTAAGTAGAAAGCTAGTTGAAGCTAAATGATAATCAGTCAATAAGTGGAAAGCTGATTGAAGCTCTAGGATTTCTAGAGCTTGGTCATACAAATTATGTTCTCAAGCATTGCCTTTCATTTATAGCCTTCCTCCTAAAGATTGGTATTTACATTTGCTCTTCCCAAGAATTACGTAACCTTTACTCTTTTTTTTTTTGTTTTTCAAAAGATGACCAGTATTTGCAATGACTTTTTACATAACTTCTTGTTAGCAAAATGTCTTTCTAAGAGAAAAGGTAAAAATCCATCTAGATGGCTTTAAGCTTAAATGTCTCAGTCAGCACTCAAATCTCAGTTTTACCTATAGTTTTTTTATTACATCGTCTTACATCAGTCATTAGAATAAAGCTAAGACACAAAATGAATGCAATTTCAGGAGCAGAGACCAAAATGTGGAGTTATGGCTGTCTATGCCCCTATCATACTGTTGGAGTGATGCCTCGTCTTACCTGTAGGCTTCGGATTCCATAGATCTAGCACTCATGTCTATTTTTTCTACAGGAAATGTGAATTCTCTTGTTTGGACTACCCTGTAATCAATGCATGAGGGGTTTCTTCAGAGAGTGCAAGAGCGAGCCCTTTCTAAATCATGTGAAACACAGTAGAAGTCTCACACTTCCTTCCTGACTGATACAGCCAGCAGGGGTACAGCAGTGTATAAAAGAAAGACAGCTTTTGAAACTGCTTCTTTCTTCTGTGAACACCCTAATGTTGTTAGTTTATTTTTAATTTCCAGATTTTCCTCTATAATTTCAATTATGCTTGAGGTGATTAAGGTGTTGTCTGCTTAATTTCTAGAAGTAAGTTCCTCAGGGTAAATATAACCCTATTACACAATACAGAAGTGGAGGCTCAGGGAAGCTTTTGCTTTGGAATGAAAAGCAGTTTGTGAATAGAGTTTCTTATTGAGCTAGGCAGTCACCTACCTCATGCAGGATTTCTGGGCTGCAATTTTTCGATTTTGACACTCAAAACTTTCCCATATTCCTGCCTTTTTGTCTTTATTTTGAGAGCTGGCATGTTGTATGAGAAAAACGGTGCTTCCAGCAGCAGGTGCTTTGTGATACTGGTAAAAGTGACAGATTCTTTACAAAGTCCCTGTGGTTATCAGCTGGCTCTTGAAACATCTAGCCCATAACTAGGATTTGGGAAGTGATCTAGCTGAAGCTCACTACCTCTAAGTTTGGTTGTTTGGTATGAGGAAGCAGTTTGAGGAAGGATTATAACTAATATTTGCTTTTTCATGAAAGATTGTTTATGGCTTCATTGTAAAAGGCAAGAAATCTGAGAGTCATGTTTCTGATATCAAACTAACAGCATAGTCTGTAAATCATTTTATTTCAATTGCATGAGATCAGAACGTTGTCAATCTTGTTTCCTGATAGTAGCTTTTCTCAGTCATTAATGCAAACATGGCAATTTCACTCCAAAATAGCTCAGGTACAGCCAGGTACTCCTTTGAAATGTCTGTTAAATCAGATTATGGTAGGGTACTTAATCAGCTATATATCACATGTGGAGCACATTGCATCTGAACTTCTAAAATATACTTTACATTTCAGATGAAATTTGACAGTGTTGTTTTGATTTATGAAATCCTATTTAACTTGTGACTTATACTCTTCATAAAATCCTATTTAATATGTGACTTTGACTCAGCAAATGAGCTCAGCTTGGCTGCTTAACCAGACAGCCCCTAAGGACCCTTACTTTGGGGCTCAAGGTGGAAGATTTTTAGGGCCGTTAGCTTCTGGTGGATATGCAGTAGTACACAGACTAAAGATTCAGATCTTTTAGATATATCAAAAAGCCTGTGTATTTACTGAGGCTTTCTCAGAGGTAAAGTATCTGAAGTGGTGTGAGAGGAGCATAAAACTACTATTGTTTACATAATGCCACTGTAGATTTTTTGTTTGTTTGTATGTACATATTAATTTCTTTTAATTGCATCCATACTTCACGATAGATACACACGATAAAGAGAATATGCTGTTTCACCAAATTTATGTTGTTAAAAACGTTTTTAAAAGATGACACACAAACTTACCCAAATGAACTGTGGCTACATAGACTGAGACCAGGCTATTTAAGTCCAACCTGAGAGATGACCTGCACATTTTAGCTTTCTCCATCTAAGGACTTTAATATGATTTGCTGCTTTTCTACCCACTGAAGAGTTTTCAACCACTGAGTTTTCACAAGCAAACATCCAGGACTTCTGACTCACAAATTTCTTATCCAGATCAATCAGGGTCTATGCAAAGATCCCTTGTTGTGCCCACAGAAAGCCTTTCACCACTTGGACAGCCTTTCAAGAAACATTTGTGAAATTCTAGTGTCTGTATGGACGTCATTTTCAAATTACATTTCTAAGAATGCAATTCTCCTGCAGAAATTAGTCAGGCCTACTTACAATTCTAAATTCCAATGAAAAACTGCCAAATTTCCAAAACTTTCCAAGACGTAAATAAATAAATAAATAAATAATCCCGAACAGAGAAAATATCATTAACAACAGTGCAAAAAAAAATATAACATGTGTGATTTGACTTTTTTCCCCACAAGAAGTAATTGCCACCACTTGTGCATTTATATTTATGAGATTTTATAATGATTGGATGCATGCTTTTGACTTAGTAGAAACTGAAATACTATATTTTCAGGTTGTTTTGGGGAAAAATGGCTTTTCTTTAAAGTTAGACACCATAAAAGACTTTATTTCATCAAACTTAAAATTACATATTTTCTGCTTTTTAAGTTAAAGTCACCACATACATTCTATTTTGTTTTAATTTCACAGAAGGAATTATATATATATGTATGTATATATACATGCATATAAAGATCTCTGCTAGCATAACAAAGTAAAAAGGTGGGGGGAACTTCACAGCAGAACGATGTGTAACAGCTGCCTTCTTTTCTCTCAGAAAAGATATAAAGGATTGTTTTTCCTTTTACAGTGATCCCTTAAGTCATGGCAACCTTCTCCAGTTGCCATTAATTCGACACCCTGACAACTTAAAGACAACGGCAGCACATCAGATCTAAAAGGAATTGTGTCTAATTTTCTCTGCTAATGCATTGTATCTGCAGAACTGATACTAAAGGTAATTCTGCACATCATGTCTTGAAACCAGATACCAGGAGGGAATGATGAACAAATTGAAACCTCTTGTGGGAAAGAATTTGACCAAATCCTAGCATTCCGAGGACCATTCACATGAAATTGATAAGACTATTGTAAATCACTCCAGTGACTTTGAAGAGATGAAAGATATAGTGCTGCAATAGTAAATAAGCAATAGGAAAGGAGACATTAATATGGGAAAAAGCTAAGTTAATGTTTGTGTTGTTCAGGGAAGATTGCAAACAACAAAATTTGCTTTTAAAATAAATACAGGCTAATAGTTTTCACAGCTGTTTCTTCCTCTTCAGCTTTATTTTAAGCACTGCAATTTCTACAAACATTAATTACAAAGAAGGCTAAAAGTCATATTCTGTGTTCAGCAACATGTCCTTTTTTTCCAATTAGACCTCTCTCTACATTCCCATATGAAAAAGGAATTGGCTTTTTCTTTTTTATTACAGAGCATTGAAAAGTATTTACAGCCTCACTCTTGTCTCAGAACTGAAATACAGATGAGGCCTCCTGAAATAAATACCTCTGTGATGGCCTTCACTGTTCTCCCTACTTTTAATCCCTTTGTAGCTTTTCAGCATAATTAAGAACAGTAGCTGTTAATTGCCTCACAGGCTGGATCCAGAAGCCAAGACAGTGCAGAATGCTTCGAGGCACACCCTACACCAGGAGCAAGGTAGTCTACAAATCACTTGATCATTAAGCTAGAGGAAAGTGGGGAAGGTGGGAAAGGGGTAAAATGAGGGCGTTGTTGTTCATCCTACACCCTACAACATCATCTTACAAGCCTTCAGAGAGGTTTTGTTGGCTCTAAGTTCAGAATTCAACACTGACACAAAGAAGGACTTTATATCATCAAGAATCTCAGTTTATGTACTTGGAGTGGCTTGGTTTGTTTTGATTTTGGGTGGGGAAGAGAGAAAAAAAAAGGCTATAACAAAGGTAATATTGGTCTTCTGCATATTTAAAATACTTTCAATGTTCTAAATAAAAGATTTCCCTGAAATTTCCATAAAGTACTATAAAATTTTAGCTTAAAACATCTAGCTTCTTAAAATGCAAATTAATTTAGAGATTTGCTGTGCTTAAGGTAAACTACTGGTCTGCAAGGTTCTAGTATAATTCAATTGGCATACAGAGAAGAGTGTTTGTTAAATAGACAGAAAAGAAACAAGTGGCAAATGCAGCCAGGTACCTCTAACAATCACTTTCCTTTTCTGAAAACGATGAACTAAGTTTTCATTTGGTAAAAAGCATTTTTTTTAAATAAGAATCACACACTTTTTGTGTTGTAATTCTTATTTACTATATACAAGTGAAGCCACATTCTGCTATTTAGCACCATATTTAACACTCTGTGTAGCACATTACTGAAAAAAACCCACAAAACTACTTGTAGCCTAATAATAACTTTTACTTGAGTCATGCTTACAGTAATACATATTTCGTCTTAAGTAGTTATCTTTTTCTGAAGAGAGAAAAATGCTATTTCTAATTGAAACTAGTAAAATATATCTCTCACCTAATTTCTGGAATTCAGAAATACGTATTTACATTGCAAGTAGTAAAGGTCAGTTTGCTTAGATGATTCAATGGGTTTCTTAGATATCAGTTCTTCCTTTGTCGCATGTTTTCATAGTCAATCACATTACGCAGTGGTTTTCAATAATATTTCTCAAAATTCCTCATGTGATTTCCCATGAAAAGGGAGGATCTAATTGGATTTTTAATCCTCAGCTAATCAAGCAACACATTGCATATACTGTTTTAGGTAGAAACTGAGAAGTTCTTTCCAGTGCCCTATTATAACAAGACAAGTTTGGATGTAACTTGAAGCAGTAGAAAAATAACAAGGTAAAGTCCCAATACTGTATAGATGTTACATGAAAACAATACTCTCCTTTCTTTAAACTGCAGCCAGTGCATAGCCTTTGATGAAGCTCTGGAATAATGGAGTGCCATGGGCTATTTTCTTCTGGTTTCTGTAGCTCAATACAGGGCTTGTCTCTTCTGTTTGTTTTCAGCTAATTGCCTCAAGATCTAATAAGTTAGTGATGATGTATGCTGAGCACCAGTGACCCCTTGCCAAAAGAAATATTATGTCGCACCAAAGTTTAAGGAGCTAGGTTTTTATCAGCCAAATATCTTTTCCCTAAAAGGCTCTAATTTCCACTATGTAGGTTGTAAGTGGCGTCCATGATTGCATTGGTTCTTTTAAATGGCTAAGACAGAAATAATACTTGAGGGGAAAAGCCACTGTGGAGGCCAAATGCTAACCTACATGTGTGCTCTTACTTATTGCTGCAAGGCTTGAGTATTTGTTATTCAGCATACCTCAAGGAAAAAAAAACACTTAAGAAGTGATCAATTTAAGAGAACATTCAACTTAAATTAGATGTTTACTCAGTTTTTTTTTTCTTTGCATATAATTTAAATGACTTTATTCCTTACTTATTTTCTTCTTCAGATAACCAGGAAAAGCAAAGATATTAGAAGCTACTATCAATTATATTGAAAGTTAACATACAGAGATAATTAATAGAATGTTGTTTAGGTAAATAACTTTTGATATAGACAACTGCATTGAATAAAATCACACAGATTTCAAGTTAAAATTAATTTTCTTTTTTGAAAAGTAAAACACTGCTCTTGCAAATTTGAGGTGTATCAGGATTAAATAAATTCCAAGAAATGTTTCTGCTATTCTTCAACTTTTTTTTTATTTTAATGAAAGCAACACTGTCTTTTTAAGATGCTTAAGAACTCGACTTTTATTAAAAAAAAAAAGAAAAAAGAAAAAAATGAGCATTATCATATCACAGGAAAACTAATAATTTCTTTATATGCAGAGTCATCATCCTGCCGTATCAAGACAGTTTCTCATATCACAGGGCAGATCTTACAACGGTCTGAACTTTATAGCACTACTGGTGTTGTAATGTTCCCAAACCTAGTTACCTGGCTGCTCACTGGAACAGAGAGCCCTCAGCTCAGCGGAAATGCCTGACATGGGAGTCTCAAAAGTCAGCCTGCTGGCAAGTAACTCCTTCCCTTTGCCAACGGGAGACATGGAGAGCAGGTTGTGCCTTGACCTCAGGGTGAAGCTGAGGAACACTTGCTGGGTTGATCTAACACCTATCTCATCATTTTTTCTCCTCTGCTTGCTCGTACACACCCTGCTGCCCCATCCTTTGCACTACGATGTTTGAGCAACTACTGAGCTCACTGATCTCACTGCCTGGCAGTGAACTAACTCCCCAAGGAAAGGAAAAAACCGTGTTTTTTCTATCATGTTAGAGAGCTGAACCTGCAGCTCACCAGGAGGAAAGGCCTTGAAGATGGAAGGAGGAGCAGGCATATTTTTTAAGTTTCAAACTGCTGTGGAGCTGCACCCATGCAAACCTTCATTGCTTTGGTTCTACCGCCTGCACTCCCTGACTCACCACGCCTGGAACATTTCATGCCATGGCATTGGCCCAGTTTGGTCCAGTGGTGGCCTGTCTTAGAGATCTGATCTCTGTAAAATCTCAGGAAAAAGAAGATTTCTCATTGATGTTTGTTCCACACAACAGGAGGTATCGGATATGATCCCAGTTCTTTCCTGGAAATGAAGGGATATGATCTTCCATTTTTCAATGCTCAGGTGAGTGCACAGGCACAGACAGGCTGCAAAGCATGACAGCGTGAGTATGGCACACCCCCTGATCCAATCGCTGTTTTGTATGAACGGTGAAACCTGCAGTGCATCAGAGACTGGAAGCCAAGGCTAAAATCACTTTGCCTCAGAATTGTGATTTTGCTATTTCTGGTTCCCTAAATAATCTGTTATCCCACACCACATGGTATGCAGCACAAAGAATCAAAACCACAGCTTCTGCACATAAATCATAGGCTTTGGTGCAGACGATCCACGAGAGAAGGAAGAAATGAAACACAGGTGTCCTACATCCTGTGTGTGTGCTCTGATCGCGGCGCTGTTGGATAACAGGCACCGACTGCTATTTGTTGCGTTTGTGCCCGTTTGCAGTGGGCCAAATCATTATATGCTCCAGAAAAATGTCAATCTGGGTGTAGTAGGTGGAGGAAATATGAGCCTGAAAGCTCTCCAATATTACCTGAGTGCCTAAACTGCTGTGGAATCCCCAGGGAAGAGGCAGTTCTTGCAGGGCCCAGGGAGAGGCAGTTCGATGTGAAGGCAGCTGAACTCATAAGAAAAAACAAACCTATGGATTTTGGATGGCTCTGGGGTCAGATGGCAAATGAGAAGGAATGTTGAGACTCGATATGTTGGATTTAAGCAAGAAGCTTTTTAA
Source organism: Pachycephala philippinensis (assembly GCA_013397055.1). NCBI lineage: Eukaryota > Metazoa > Chordata > Aves > Passeriformes > Pachycephala > Pachycephala philippinensis. Next base: position 389,854 of record VWZT01004852.1, on the reverse strand, counting down.
GTCTTATGCCTTTTAGGGCATAGTCAGACGCTGCAGTGTCAGGAGAGAGGTCCAAGAAAAATAATAAACAAAAACATTTAAATTCTAGGTGAGCTGCTTGCAAAACAAAACCAAAAAACGGCAATATTTTATTTAAATTTGCGACTATATCAGATAGTATCAAGAGTTCTTATCCAATTTTAAATGGGAAGTAGGGAAACTTCTGGGATTTATGAATTAATATCAGGAAATTGGTTGAAACTAATGAAAAGTAATGAATAATGTATAATGAAACAAGTGAGTGGCCGTGACATGATAGTAATGAAGGTGAATTTGCGCACATCACAATTCTCTGCTTTACAAGGAAATAATAGAAACATATTAACTTGCACTTTCAAAATAGCTATAACATTGCTTTTATATGATATTTAAGCAGTCATGAGGTGAGAGGTCAGGTTCTGCTTTTGGTTGGAAAACAACTAAAAGTCAGAATCTAGGTATAATGGGTTTTTTTGGTAGAGAGGAATACATTAATAGCTGGGTATCTCACAGTTCCTTAACCAACAGTATTTAATATCAGTGGGAAAAGCAAGCACAATAATTGGGGGGCTTTCATTTGTCACAGGATTGTTAATCTCCTTATATACTGTGATCACTCCTACTTTATATATATATATATATATACCTATCTATCTACAAACACAATTTTCAGTAGAAAGGGTTAAGAAATGACTTGCCAACATTTGCAAATGCCAGTGCTCTTTATATTGGTCAAAATTAGAGAAGACTTTGAGAAGCTTCACAGGGACTTATTGAAGCAAGTTGAGTCGGCAGTTTGATGGTAGTTAAGAGCCAGTGTCTTCCTAATGAAAAGAAATATACTCTGGAGAGAATAATGTAAAGTCAATGAGATTGATGCATGTGCTTAACTTAAGTGCATATTTGACTGCCTTGCTGAATAAGGATGGCATTACATTCTTAAAGTTAATTCGCTGCTATACTCATTGAATCTTGAAATCTTAATGATTCTTAACTGTTAGAACTATTCCCTATTTAGAGTAACAGTGTATATTTTTCCCCCATTTTAGGATATTATGTCATGAAAAAATGAATCTGATTAGCAATTTATTGTGTAATCACAGAAATGCTGTTAAATAAGGAATTACTATTTTAAAAAATTACATTTTAGAATTTTATCAGCTATCAGCTGCACTGGAAGGGCTAGAGGAATCTCCCCAAAATAGCAGAACTGATTCCAGGGTAAAAAATAAAATCCACCAATATGTCCTGTTTTCTAGAGAACACAGTACATGCCTTTATTTTTTCTGACACATTATTCCCTCTTGTTTTGGATTAAATGCCCAATATAGCATTTATTTCTTCCATTATTTTATGATAGTTCTAAATACATATTGTTCCATACTTGAGAACAAGTTGGCAATATAATATGCTAGCACGAAAGAAATAAAAATATATGTTGCATGCATGAGTCTTGATTATTTGAAACACTGTTTTGTGTAATGTGATTTAACCCCTTTTCTGATTGAGATCATGTTTGCTATTCCCTTTGTTTAAAATATGTCTATGAATTCTATTTCTACTGCAAAAATAAATGATGAATTATTTATATATACCAATTATTTATTATCATTTATGCAAAGCTTGTCATATTATGCATGCATAAGGGGATTAAATCACTGTTAACCCATAATGCCTTTAGGGGCATTATATGATAGGCAAAAGGTTGCTTATGTTTACTATTGTAGATAAACATATACATTAAGAGCATACATATTGTTTATACAAATTGCCAAGTTGAATATCAGTTCTGTTAGGAAAATGAAGCGTTTATTGAGCAATTTGGTTTCTAAATAATGATCAACTAATCCATTTAACTTTCTCTAGCTTGAAAATATGAGCTTTTTTCAACTAATGATACTCAAGTTGAATTTAGTTCAAACCTGTTTAATGGAAGTAGTATAAGAATACATTCAAATCTTTTCCTTTCTTTCATTGTCTCTCCTGAGGCAGTCCCTTCATCAACTAATGATGCAGCATTATACGTTACCATTAAAATAAGTCGGCACAATCTACAAGATGTTAAAAGAATATGTTTTTCTATTATTTCTAATAATCATTATGAAATACAAAGCAAATCCTTAAACAGGTGGAAAGATTGTAAGCCGCTGCTTTAAGCAGATACAAAATGGAAGCACATTTTTGCAGGGTATGGGCCAAAATTATGTTTAGTAGTACAACAGTAAACACTCCTTATGTTTTGACATCACGCTGTAAAAACAATAAAATATTCTTTTACATTTGCATAGAAATATACTTTTTTCAATTTTAATGAGCAAGAAAATGCAAGTCTCTGATCAAGATATTCTTGTTCTCATCTCTTCTTCTCCCTCTTTAGCAAGCAACATGTTGGTTCCTTGACCTATCCCATTTCAACTCCCACAGCAGCTTAACTTTTTTCTGCTCACTCTGGAGCCTACAAGTCCTAAGGATCTGTTGTTTTAGCTGCTGTGGCTCTTTAAGGCCTGTCCTAAGTAGCCAGCACAAACACACAGCAGCGTATCTTGGAACTGAGAAATTAAAAATAACGAGTCCTGTGGCAACAGAGCTGAGGCCAGGTGGTTAACTGATCTTGACCAACTCATCTGAGAGAAAATGTGTAACTGTTATTGTATGCAGATTAGGAAAAGGTCAGGTCAGATAAGCAACATCTTTTCCTAATTTAGACAGACTGTGATGAAATCAAAGGTTGCCATTGTCTTCAGCAGAGTTTCCAACTGAACACTGCAGGCTTGAGTCACAAAAACCTTTGTATATCCTCAGCTTCAAACTGGGAAGAAGTCCTCCAGAAAGTAAATTCTTAAGGTTTAGCACGTACCCACCTGCTATGATTAACCTGTCCTGAAGCCTCACGTAAGCCCTGGAGGTGACCTCCATGCTACAAGCACTCCCAGCGATCCAGAGGCTTCAGCCCTGAATCCGAACCAAACCACTTTATGAAACTCAGCCCTACAAACAGCCTCTTTTTCACATGGCAGATTAGTGCTATTAAACCCTAACTTACACTAAATGCAAGTGCAGCCTTGTTTTAGCCAGCTGCACTGAAGCAACATATTTTAAGTAAGACTCTCCCCTTGTTTAGGTTGATTTGATATCAGAACAATGTGCTGGTTTTTACTGACTTATTCTGATTAAAACCAATACAAGTGAGATCAAAATCAAGTCCACTGACTGTAAAAAGCTAAAGAATGTATTAAAAGAAAATGTAGTTTGAGGGCAAGTAAAATCTCTAGCTTGTTTTTTTAATTAATATTTTCTTTTTGTGACATAGCCCCAGGCATCCAAATATATATTCTTCTAATCCCACTTGACCTCAACACAAATGTTTATGCCAAGGGTGTTCTCATGTTCCCAAGACTGGGGTTTAGGATAATGGATTCTACCAAAGGGCATTCTTGCATTTTTCTTCTTTCATTTTCAACCACCTTTCCATCCACGTTTTAATCCTGATTCTCTTCTCTCCCACAGATATGGTCATGCATAATATTCCTACAGATGCTAGACTAAGGGCCATGCCTACTTCAATCAGTACTAATAAATGCCTTTTACCTCCTAGCTACCGGGCTGAAGAGGTTCTGTTTCTCTGTGTACATCTGGGTTCTCTGTACATGCTGCTGCTGTTTTATTTCTGTTGAATTTCTGATCCATGAAGTCAAATTCATTACTTAATACAGAAAGAGTAGGAAAAACAAATTTTTAAAATTCATTTGCTGACTGAAATAACAGATTTTGAAAGAAAGAAGCTTCTCTTAATTCTTTTTCTTTCAGCTTATGGTATGAATTTTATAAAAGATAAATCTGAAAAAACATTGATGTCAGAAGTGAGTAGATTAGAATTTCATTCTGTGTTAATGGAGTCAGAAATGAACGTACAAGATTTTTGTGTGCAATTCTGATTAATTCTTTGTCAGAAAGGCGGATCCACCCTGAAATTACATTTATAAAATTAGTCAAATAGCATGCAAAAATATTGTCACTGATATTTATTGACCAAAATAAGCTTTCTTTGAAAATTTGACCTATGAAAATTAGTAACAAAAAATGAAGATCAAACTTATGAACCTGCAAGCACTTTGAAGGGTTTCCATTGTTATACGATAAAAAAGAGATATTAGTAGTAATATTACTACTAATTGCTTAACTTTAGTTTTAGATGTAAAAGCTTTTCTGATGCACTATTTTTTACTGTTCAGAGGTCAAATAAGACCACAATAAAATGTATTGTTCCAAAGAAAAATGCTTAAAAGCAAAGCCCCTATTAAATTTTCTGCCGAAGTTTACATTTAAAATTTGTTTTGTTAACTCTTGTGATGAGATGACATTCACGAAATGACATTCACAAAATAACCTTATGCACTTAAATTATTTTTAAGAAAAAATTTTGATGGTAAAAGGGAAAGACAAAAAGCAACAAATGCAAAAAATAGGTTTTGTCAAGTACATAGAGGAAGAATTCACTGTTTTTATCACCTTTCTATCACTTTATCACCTTTCTATCACTCTTCTTTGAATCACATTCTTTTAATACAATCTGTATGAGACATTTAACACCAGTATAATTGAAATCTTTCTATTTATTTGCTAAAAAGAAACAACAGCTAATCTACACGATAGACCCAGAATATGACTGTGGTTTGTTATGATAGATTGTCTTCATGACAGCAGTTTAGTTTGAGAACTGTAGGAGGGTTAATTTAGGAGGGTTACATTGAACCCTTCTAACCCTTTTACTAACCCTTCTAACTGTAGGAGGGTTAATTCTACTTTGCAGAAAATTGGTAGAGGCAAATTCAACAAATAACTACAATAACAACAAGCAACTACAAATAATAAATAAAAAATTCAACACCTGAAAAGAAAGTAAGAAATCAAGAAAAAAAGTCAAAATACAATTCACTGAGTTAGCAATTGTTTCTGTATTTTCTTTAAGTCATCCTTACTCGGGATTTCTGGTAATGGAGTCTACACTGAAAGCTACTGAACTTCTCATTATTTGAACTTGGGGCTATTACTGTTCCTAAACTGCTTTTCCAAAATGGATTGCTAATAGGCATTTACAGGAGGTAGTTCCTGGATATTTTCTCCTGAAAAAGGTAAAACATCTAAATATCATAATTTCATCTAAATATCATCATTACCCCGGAATTCTTAAGAGTAAACACTTTCAGGTTTTGACAATGGGTTGTGGGGGAGAAATAACTTTAAAACTGTTGCAAAATACAAACAGGTTGTAGTATGTAAAACACAATTCCCCATGTAGTCATATACACATACACTGATATTCATTCCCTGAATCTTAAAGTAATTTAAAAGGATAATTAGTGTGTAGTGCCTGAATTGGCTCCTCAGAGGGTTAGTGTCCACCCTGTTTGTCACTGTTTCTTGCCTAATCCTGTCTAATGAGGGTTTATGTTAACATGGCTAAGCACTTGCAGATATGCGCTACCAAGCTATCTAAGCTTAGAGAAGACATGCTGTTCAAATGTCACTGCCTTTGGCTATCATGCTATAAGATACTGATTATTGCTTATTATGTTTTATATTCAAAAGGCTGCCATTTGTACTGGTTTGTAGACCCTTGTGGTTCTTGCACAGGTAACAAGTAATGTCTGTGTTTTTCCTAGAGTTACACTGTTTAATTTCCTTATTCCTTCTTTTGTTAAGAACCCTCTCAGTGAGATGAAATACTTTTGATTTATTGCTTTAAAGAACTTAAAGCAAGTTAAGAGGAACTACACTGGAAATCACACTAAAGTTTAAACATTGGCAAATATGTGTATATTATACATATGTTGGGGAGTCGAGTTGTGTTTGGGGGGGTTGGTTTGCTTTACTTTAATGAGCTTGCTGTCACCTCATGAGAGTATTTCAGTATAAAATATTGGTTCTGGTTTTTCAGGTCTGGGCTAGAGGTTTTCATTTCAAAGAAAAAAATTACTTCTTTTTACTCTTCTTTCCTATTTTAGAGGCTACCAGACCCTGTAGAGCATTAAACATCACAGTCAGACCTTTTCTCTCTGGCTAGTTGTGATTATCCTTTGCAGGTAGGAAGGCATCCTACTAGAGTCTGAAATGAGAGGTCAGTCTTCAGATCTGAGATTTGCTTCGAGTCTTTTTTTCATTTCAGAAAGGTGAAGATCCGCTCCTGTTATAATTGCCTACATTAGCTGCTTCTACCCTGCTGCTAGAAAGCAGTCTCAGGAGTGCACCCGAGCAGCTGACTCGCATGTACTCTCCCATGCAGACTGTTGCCTGTCAGGTTGCCTAGGGCCAGCCTGCAGGCAGCCCATGAGCAGCCTGTTTGGGCACGTCTGGAGCAGCACTCGGATACCAGGCACACTGAGCATGGAAGGTCCTGACCACTGACTCCCCTCCAAATGCAGCACAGATATATCAGGGAGGCCCCTGACGCCAGTTCAACTCCAGGGAGGTGTCCTGGCATGGCTGCTGGGTAACCCTTGCCTTCCAAAGGGAGAATCCTCCTGCATGACAAATTACCCTGCCCAGGAGCAAGCACAGCTCATGCAGAGGGGATCCACCTGGAGTGCCATCACTGAGGGCAAAGCAAAAGAGGGCAATGAGGCAGCAGCACCCGAACCCCCAGACCTTTTCCCTGCTTGGGACCGGGGGTGGTTTCCACCTGCTCAGTTCTCCCTGGGACTGGGGGTGGTTTCCACCTGCTCAGTTCCCCCTGTTCATTGCCTTAAAGCCTTGAGCAGTTCAGTTTGCTGTCAGTGAAGTGGATGTCATTGTGATTCACCAAATTCACAGTGCATGGGTTTGTACATATGTGCTTAAGTCAAGCCCATAATCCCAAAATAAATTAGCCTGAGTGCTTACACTTTCAGCCAGCTAAGTCTTTGGGTGTAGCAGTGGTTTATACTGTTGTAGTATATAGAAAATATAGCTGTACCTCAGAGTTTAATAGGGAACCTCGCGAAACTCTAGAGTTTCTCTTTCCACTGCAGAGTAGTGTTGCTGTGGCTGAGGTAAAAAGTTATACATGCCAACATTTTGCTTGGGTTCATCATGTGTGTCACTTTAAAATTGGCATGGCATCAGTATCTGACTAAAACTCAGCCAAGGTGTGCTGCAAAGCTTTCTGAATCTTTCTGTCGCTTTCCACAAATGTGTTAAAAACAAACTGAAAAATTAAATTTGAAAGAGAATTCACTGATGTATGTTCTATTCTAAAACATGCTAGTGAAATTAGAGTCAACTGAAAAGTGGGAAATATCAGTATAATTTACCAGATAATGACAATTTCAATTTCTCTATTACAATATTTTTCCTTGGCTACACTACATTCATTAAATGTGATGTTGTTTTGAGACCTACTTGAAAAGAATTCTAGACAAAACTCAATCTCATTTTTGTGGGATGGTTTGTCGGTTTTTGTTGGTTTGGTTTTCTTTTTTTTCAGAAGAAGGAATATTCTTAGACAATTAGTCTAAACAGAAATTCGTGTTAGAATGATCCTACAGAATAAGTAATAACTATCTCATACTAAAGCTGACATCACTGTAATTGTTACAGTGGTAAAGTAGTTCACCTTTGTAACTATTAACAAGACAATAACAATGAGCCTGGTGTCAGCAGAACTTTCATGTTTTGTCTGATAGAGTGGTGACCCTGGCAGCATCTTGTCTCTGACAATGGCTTGGGGATGATCAGGAAAAGAAATGAGTCAACTCTGAGATAACTTCTCTCTGTGGTGCCACTCATCCTCTGGAAACCAGTGGTTTGCTGAGTTAGACCTGAGTATGCACAATGTGTTTACAAGTTCTTCAGTGTGCTTATCTGGAATAAATGTGTCCTTCTTTCTGAATCTGTTAATACTTTTGGCTTCCTTAGGACCAGTATTGTGGCAAAAAAGATTTGCAGTCAGAATAAGAGTACAAAATCACTCCTGGAAAATTTCTAGTTCTCACCATAAAATATTTGAGTGCAAGCTATAGTATTTTATAGAATAGTATTTTATATTTTAGGATGCTAACATTTTATGTGAAAAATAGAGTTGCTTGCCTACCAGATGGGTGTGTGGGGGAGAAGGATTCAACATCATGAAACATTTCTGGTACACTCAGCTTCCATCTCTTCTTCAAGAGATGGATGATTATTTTTAAGGAGTAAGTCCATTCTTCTTTTGACTACTGTCTGGAAATAGATGTCTTTCAGCAATGACTTTACAATTGCTTCCCAAATCATGCACCTCAGTGTAAGGAAAGAAATAACTGGCTATATGTAACGATGGAAATCTATTGAGAACATTTCCCAAGAATATGCTTCTACATCCTTTACGTGTTATGTACCGTACATTTGTTTTTCTTCAGAAGATAACTACCATGCCCCCAGTTCCCAGAGTGTTACACCTACTAGATGGAATACAGCTTCCTCAGCTGCCAGAGCTCATCCCTGCTAGACAAAAGTAAGAGTCCCATCGAGCTTGCTTGGGCTAGCAGCCACATAGGCTATTTTCTGCTGTATCAGTCCTGCAGTGACTTGTAATTACTGAAAGCTGAATCCGGTCCATTTTTAATTTATTTAAATCACTTAATTTCATTATATCATAGACAAATTACAGGAACTGTTACTGTTTTGGCCACACAAAACTGTCTGTGGCCAAGATGTACAATGATTCTCTAATTTGTCTCCAAGGGAATTTAATTAATTGTGAAGTGGGCAATATGGCAAACACTGGAATTTGTATTAATCATTAGCTCAGTAAAAAGTTCAAATCCTTCTCCACTCATCCTGACCAGAAAGAACCAGAAGGCTGTTGCAGAACAAAGGTACAAGCTCTTTTGCAGCTGCTCCTTCTGCATTAGTGACGTTCACAGTTCTGATTTCTACTACATAAGGTTATTTATCAGTAAAATGTGCACCAGGATTGATCCACTGGTCCAGTTAGCCTTCCAAGCACCCCAAATATAAAAGCAGTTGATTTTTGCTGTCCCACAATGTCCCCAGCAAATCAATTTATTCCTTCGTCTTGCCACACAAAGAAGTCCCATTGGGACTTCAGAGGAGAAGGAGCAGAAAAAAGAGAAAGGGCAAAAGAGGGACATACCATAATCACAAGAGGTAACCTTGGACTGGTAGAGATTATTTTAAAGCCATGATTTTTGAGTGAAAATCTATCTTTGCAATGAACATTTCACACAGTAATTGACAAATTCAGCAGCAATTTCACACAGTTGTAGTCATCAGTCATTTGAAATGTACAACTACAGTATTCTACTGCTAATGAGTTTCAAGTGCATAATAAGTCAATTTGATTGACAGGCCTTGACCAATAGTAAAGTCAATTTTTACAGTTGAAATAAATGTTTCTACTATTGTATATATTTATTAATTTCAACTGTAGAAAAATTATCATATTTTAGCACCATGATAGTCATAAAACAAATATGCTATCACTTTTAGGCATATGCTCTTAAAATAAGCTTTTAAACAGTTCTCTTTAGTGAGTGTACATATGGATTTAGACCTGTCAAGACAAACAGGTTTATGCAACCAACTACAAAGTCAGGAATCTACCTACCAGGTCTGGATTTGCTGCTTACATAGGTTGTGTTTGCAAATGAGTTTTGCAACTTATCTAAGAGTACAGATGAAGATTCAAGGCTGGATTGAGGTCTCTTTAAAACCTCATCCTGAGTGTGATATATTTAATGAAGCTGAATTTCCTGGGGAAGATGAAGTATGGCAACTGTATCATGCATTCCAGTTATTTCCATGGTAGGATTCTCAATAGCACACAGTAAGGACTGAAAACCAGATTGCTTTAGCAAGGAATTTTATCCTACGTCTGACATTTTAAGTAAATAATATTGCTACTCCAGACTCTTGACTGCAAGATAGAGAATAGCTAGCCAGAGCAAACCAGAGAAATCTAGACAAAAAAAAAATCCAATAGTGTTACCAATTTTAATGTGATTAAAGCATTTCTCAAAAACTGAGTCTAGATTTCTTCTCTACTAATTTTCACCAAAAAACCCCCAGGAAACTCATTTTCAAGATATGTTAAACACATAATGAATAAAAGAAAACAGACAGGTTAAATTAAGATGTCTGACCAAGAAAGTTGAGGACATCCTAAGATCTATAAGTACACAGAAATTTAATTCTGACACTACTTTTGCTATAGTTCTCTTCTTTGGAAGTCATTGGAAGGTTTACAATAAAACACATTTTGATGGGACACTAAAGCAGTATTCACTTTAGTGCCAACACTGTTTCCAATTTGCCTTTAAAGAACACACAAACAGCTTACTTTGCTTCTACTTCACCGGAATTGAATTAAAATACCAGTATTTTATTTTGAATCTATCTACTTGAGGACTGTATACGTGATCCGGTAAACAGATTTCAGTCAGGAAGAGTCACAGAACTCTGACCTCATATAAAGGACATGAACACGTAAATAACACCAAGACAAATTTCAGTGTAACTCAGAAATAAATTTCACTCAGCAAAAATGGTCTGCATACTTAGGAGTTAATATTTGGGTGCTTTTTGCCAAATATTCTTCCAGGTTCAATGTTTTCGTGGTAAGACAGTCTCTTCAACAATTTCCCATTTGTGATGGGTCTTTCTTTTCCTTACTGAATGATTTTATGTGGTTCATCACGTAGTTTTTACAGATTAAAAATCACGTGAAAGGGACAGAACAAAGAGGGCATGAAAATACCACAAAGAGGGAGTAAACATTTTGTACTTTGTTGTTAAGTCAAAGCATCGTGTCTTAAAACACAGTGAAGTACTGTCCTGAATCATTGGTACAGATCAGGGTATTTTCTTCATAGTACTTTTAAGATAAATCCACAGTAATGGGAAAGAAGTATTTCAGCATCTTGTAATTTTGACCACAGATCCTGTGTTCAGAGTGAGGTTTTCCAAAACAGGAAGCAGAGTCATATTCCTGTCTCTTACCAGAATGAGATTTGGCACTCCAATAAGCATGCCCAAAATGATCATTATCAAGCTGATGGGTGCTGTGACCATAAAAAGCATACAGAAATTCAGGACAGAAATATATGTGTCCGTGTATGCATGATTCCTAAATAAAACAAACAAACTAATGTAGAGTATTTATAATTTTCAAGTGTATTAACTGGAAGTACTTACACCAGCTTTTAAGTGGGAAAACCTATTTAAATATACGCTCAAGATGTATTATAGATACCCAGTGTGCATTTAAAAATGCACGTGTTAGGTATTAACTTACATACCTCAGCACACACAATGAAGTATAAAAATTTTAGGTTTTATTGAGAATATATAGGTTTCTACTGCAATTATACTGTGACATGCTGCACTGAAAGACCACGTTGTAAGAGATAACATAAGTGTAATCTTTCTGCAGCTCATCAACATTGTCTTTAAGTCATTCTCCAGAGGGAAAATTGATTGGGCAAGAGGTCAATTCACTTTCAGTTCCCATTCAATGCCAGGGCACTTAGCTAACTGTGACCAATTAAATGATATTTTCTGTGAGAAACATTTTTTTTACAGGAGCACCTTCCAACCACTGAATTATTACTTACTAATTTAATGTAAAGCCCCAAAAACCCATCAGATGGAAGAATTCTGTTAATTTTAAACTGAAAGCCCAAAGGCTTTTTTTTCACAGAATAAATAATATAAAATAAGTATCAAATAAAAACAGGCTTAGCTGATATTTCTGACTATGATATTCATACCTCCTGACTATATAAACTAAATCTAGAAATCTGAGAAGAAATCACAATCTAAACCACTTAATCTCAGTTGACTGTGTTGAAATCAGCGTGGGCTGGATTCACAGGCCTTGAAATACGTCTTACAGTGAGATACTTACAGATCAGAATCTCTTTAAGTAGACCAGACTTAAGGACAGAATAAATCCTTGTCTGCAAGCATCTGTACAAGGAGAAGATATCTGTTCTTAGAAGGTTCTCTTGTTAAACAGTGCCTTCATAAGAACACAACATAAGAAAAACCAAAAACTGAACAAAACCAAAACCAAAAAAGGAAACAGGCAAATTTATAAAACTGTGAGCAACTGCAACAAGAACAACTTGCCAGGATGTGAAGATGTTTCTCCACCTCCTAAAGAGGAGGGTCTATAATCCCCCAGCAAGGCATAAGTCTCCTGGCAAAGCCTGGGCAGGTGTGGCACAGATCCAAACCTCAGCCTCAGAAATCCATATTCACCCTCCAGCCATTGGTGATGTTAACTGGCTGTGTCTCTGCCTGACTGGAAAGTTCCCTGGGAGAAGCACCCAGAAACTGCCCCATCTGAGGAGGAGGTGTGAGTGTGCAGCCATGGTCTGACAGACACCCAGGGAGCAGCAGATGCTCTGTGTCACCACACAAGCGTGCAGGGACTTTGCTGGGTCCCACATCGTGACAGCATATGCCCTCCTCCTAAAGAAGGGTAATGGCTGTACCATCACCTCCCTTTCCATATATTCCTTAGAGGCTGAAGTATTCGAGACTCAGTCGATATCTCCACATGAAAAGATGAGGCACAGCTCTCTTCTCCCGGGAGACTGCATTAACCACAAGCCACACAGGTGGGAAAGGAGGGAGCTGCTCCTGTTGAAACCCTATGTCAGCAGAGGAAAGAATGCAGTATATCCAAGGAAGATGTAAGAGGGAGTGCAAGAGGGAACATGACTCTGTGGCCTAGTGCCTACAGCACTCATCTGGGAGTGGGCAGACCTAGATTCCACTCCTCGCTTCAAGAACAGCTTCTGTATTTTTATATTAAAGAGTTATTGGTTTTGGATACCCTGAGGCTGAGCTGATGAGGTTATTGAACTAAGTCTCACACATTCCAGGTAAGTACCAATGAGCAAAACAACAAGGTCTTTTACAAATGATAACTGCCATCTCAGATAGACTTAAAAAAAAAATAAAAATTGATGTGTGACTTTTGAAGGAGCAGACTTTGGCACTGACTCTTGTGAGGGAGTCCAGAGCCTGTGGCTGCCTCCTCAGGCCCCGAGACAGTGAGGCATGGCCAGCTTTCCTCCACAGAGATGTGCACACCACCTCCCTCCCTCAGACAGGGTGGTTGCATCCCAGATTCTTACTGGAAACTCTCCTCAGCGTATGCTGCCCCCAGAACTGTGCCTTGGGGACTATCTGGAAGAGTATCAGCTGACCTGTTCAAACTCATGCCAGGGCAAGCTCAAAGGTAAACACTGCATATGATGGCATGCCAGTGCTCAACCCCATGCCCTGGTCTGATTTAGTTTGTCAGAGGAACTTTACTGACAAAACAGTAGCTAGGGGTAGCAGTGGAGCCAGAAAACCTAATCTGAATTCCCTGTAATCATTCAGGTATGAGATACCTGCCTTTATGACTACTTTTACCAGATGCATTGGCAAGTCAGTGGTTAACCATACCGAGTTACTTTTATTTTCAGTGGTTTTCATGCTCAATAAAATTTTCTTTTACACAAGAATGCTCCGCTTTTTTTGGTTATTGCCATTCAAAATCATAAAACCAGCTATTTTTATAAAAGTAATGAAAACACTCCAAGTGTATGCACAGTAACCCACAATTCTCAGGTGGCAAAACTCATTCAGGTTTCCACCTCACACAAATGGCTTTTGCAAGTGTCTCCTGATAATGGAGTCCTTGTGAGCTCTTACTAAACCTTTTTCTTACAACATAAAGTTGTTTTTCCAAGGGCTCTGTTGTTATTCAGAAAATAAAAGGTGGAATCAAATGTTCAAGCTTACTTTAAAAATATGAGCAAATATTATGATAAATAAAGAAGGAATATTAAAGTTAAAATTATTCACAGCACTAAGGGGGCAATTTTCCTGTTAGCACTGAACACTTATTGGGAGTTTCATGTCTGCAGCCCACTGAGGGAAACTTAGCCAGCAATTACTTTATTTCCGTCTGGAAAGGCGAGGATTATGAGGCAGCAGTTAACTGGCAAAATGTCTGTGAAAATCAAGGCTGGAACAGCTGACGTGAAATTAATAATTCTCAGTAATGCCTGAGAAAGCCAGCACACAGAGTATACAGGACTTATGAACAAATTTCATCTGGAAACAAAATCATGTCATTCACTCTTAGAATGGCCTGAAATATCTTTCAGTCTGTTTCTTTTGGTGTTTTAGAATTTGCTTTCAAGTTAATTAACTAACTACCATGCAAAAGGCTAGCTAGGTGTTTGACTGGTGTCTCCTAGAGCCTGCTGAACAGATGCACTGGAACAAGAAAAAAAAATGTAGACACACTAAGTCAAAGAATTTTAGACATAACAGAAAGCACCAAAAGTGGTTTCCAAGGAAAAATAAAAAAAAAAATCCACTTTTTATTTTTATACATTGTGACACAAAGTATAGTGACATAGAGACATGCTTACATACAAGTTTTAGCTTGTAGGACTCCATTCTCCTTCTTTCTGATCATAAATAATTTTCTCCCATTTTTGACCTTTCTTCACATAATTCTAAAGTAATTTACCTCTCCAAGCAGATACTCTGTTTTACCTGTTAAATGTCTACAGATCATTCTGAGAAAAAACATTACCCCGGAGAATTCCAGGAATTTAAAGGAACTCTTCCTGAATTATTTCTTTTAAAAAAAGGCTATAGAAATGATAACTATTAAAATCAGGTTGGCCTTTTATTTTTTCGCTACCTGTATTACTGCTGTATTACTTATGAGAAGTATTCAACACTTTTTTATCTCTTTACCAAAGATTTTCAGCCCTAAATTTGGAAAGCACCATCATTACAAAATTGAGGTTGTTTTATCTATTCCAGGTATTTAAAAATTAGCTCTCCTTCTTTTCTCCTAGGGTCATTTTTGTACTTTAATATCTTATTCACTATTGTCTGCTCATTATAGTAAGTATGTTTCATATAATAAAATCTGTAGTGGGTTATAGCAAGTGTTTCTCCTCAAGCCATTCAGAGTCTGATTCCAGACAGTAACACACCCTTGAAGGTGAAAAAAATGTAAGAAATAAAACATAAGAAGTAATATTTTTCTCACTCATTCTTCTGATTTTTTTTTTTTTTAATATTTTTTGGGTTGTTTATTGAGGGGGCATTGCTTTTGTTTGATTGGTTGCTTGGTTTTCTTTGTTTTTTTTCTGTGGATTTGTCCTTTTTGAACCTATTTATGCTTTTTGGCATTCCTGGCATCCCATAACAATGAGCTGCTTGGGAGGAGAATAGCTGACATGATACTTGTCAGCAACTATTTATTATCAGCCTCAATATTCAAAAGAATGGAGTAGGAAGATCTTACGGGCTGAGTCAGCACATGGAAATCAAAGAATGAGGAAGGATTAGCTGGAAACAGGTTATGACTCTCCTAGTAGTACTTTCACTCCGTGAAAGGGCTCAGAGGGGTAGCTGAGACTCAATCTGCTTCCCTAGCTGCAGTCTGGGCAGTCTTCCTGACAGCCAGCAGGGCTTTTCCCTACTCACTCAGGAACATTTTCTAGGAAGACCCATGACACTTGATTCCCTCTATCATTTGGGGGGGATCATTCAATCCTTGTTTGAGCTGGACAACAACCAGCACTATTCTTTGGCTCTGCTTCCTTCTGATCAATCTGTTTGATTGTTGTCTCATAAATCTCCTACAGCTCTACTGTTCCCCTCTGCATCAGCCCAATAGTAAACACCCTTTGCTTCATGCACGCCTTGCTCCCTGCTCCCAGCAGCCAAGGCAATCCTCTCTCCCCATTAAGACAGACTAGAAAGCAGCGTGGCTCGTGGACATCCTGCCCACTCTTGAAGCTACTGACACCAAAACATTAAATGAAGGTATGAAAGGAAGCACTGATCTCACTGACAGGAACACATATATAGCATAGGAAAGGGAGTTCCTGCCTGTCTGTCTGATTGCTTTACACATGCTCATGATTCCTTCACAGTAAGATGGGAAGCTAAACGGGGGAAGTAGATCGGTTCCATGAGTAATACTAGACATCATTATTCCAGAGATTTATCTGCAAAATTTTTCCATCAATGCTAGGCAAAATTTCACCATTAGAGGCCACATCCAAACTCATTAAATAGCATAGTCTGAGGCTGTTAGCAAAAGAACAGGAAAGCAGGAATAATCATGATATGAAGCAGCTTCTAAAGCCTGACAGACTGACTATGCTATGATTCTTCAATTTAGAAAGATATATCTACACCCATATAAGACTGAAAAATATCAGACTGAAGGGCTATCTTTCAATGTAGAACCCTCTGAACATCTGAAAAAAAAATTTCCCACAGCTAGTGACAAATACCAGAATTGATTTTGCACACTCATCGTAGTTAAACTGTGAAACACATCTCAAACCTTGAAGTAAAAATGAGTTCAAAGACACAAATTCATTCTCTGTGGCAATTGAGAGTCTGGGTGAAACCTCTGACTCAGAAAGTTTTTGCCCATATAGTTACAGGATCAGATAGAGGATACCAAGAGAGGGATCTCTCTAGAAATGTCCAGTTCCTTTCCACTGCTCCACCATTTGCAGAAATAACACTGTACCATCTGTACCCATGCTGCTGCCAGTCTCATGTTCTTACACTCTTAAAAGCCCATCCACTTACTGCCAGCAAAAAGCCTTCTCACCTGGGTGAAGGAAGCCCATGTTCTGAGATCCAGCAGTATCTTCTAGTCTCATCTGGGTATTTAAATCTAAGACATATCAGAAGACAATTTACTGGGAATTTCCAGCCTGGATTCAAAGACCAAGGATTTGTTATAGATCAGGAGGTCATTGTCATTGTAGTGCCAATAACAACTATCCAGAAAACTTCTGAGATTTAAAAGCTTGAAGACAGATTTGATCTTTTCAGTTAACAGTTGAAGAATTATGTCCACAGAGATTCAGAACAATAATGAAAAAGTCAGAAAGAAAAAAGTCTTTAGCTCTTAAGTTCATTCTAAAAAGGAGGTTTACACACATACCTAGACCTTACATGTGAACATCTGAGCAACACAATGTACATTGTCTCTGCCGTGGAGCAGGAGGTTGGACTAGATGGCCTCCAGAGGTCCCTTCCAACTTAATTCCTCAGTTCTGTGATTCTGTTCTAACAAAGTTCTCACAAGTCTGTACTCCAAACCTCCTGCAACCTGCTCCCTTCACTAGCACCAGATTCTGCAAAGCATTCTTTCTCCACCAATGACTCACTTTAGTCCTTTGTATTTCTCAGACAACCCCATTCCCAGAGCTGCACAGATATTCTAAAGCAAATCCTCACAACTGCCATGTTGCCCATATTTCTTCACCTGCAAGGAGGCAATAAATTCAATAACCAACAGACAGCTATGAAGAATCCATGACCAAAAGGAGAAATAATAACCACAAGCCATAAGTTGCAAACATAATAAAAATTTCCTACAGATATTTTTCAGAGAACAGGTAAGAAAAACCAGGACTTTTGGACATGTCAGTCTCTCTGTGTCACTTGGAGAATTATCCCATTTGCGGTTAATCTCAAGGAAGCTGCTTAGAAACTGAGGGCCATATATGATCACCACGTCATTCCGAGGAGAGAACACGAACCTCACTTGGTTTCGTGAAATATTCTACTGGCCATGACAGCTGGAGGGTCACTCTACCTCTGTGTGACAGCGGGAAATCAGGGGAAGAAAAAAGAAGGAAAGATAAAATTTGAAGTAGTGAAAATGTATTTACTTCCGAGGTGCAGAAGTCTCTAACTTGCAAAAATTCAATGAAGGCTTATATTTGTAACAAACTTATTGAAGAGAAGTAATAAAATGCAGTTCTGTTACCACAAGAATGTCGTGACCATGGTGCCTGTATGACGCTGTTCTCTCTCAACATCCTTTCGTTCAACAAGCAGAGGTTCTGGCAGGGATAGTCACACATACACATCCTCTTGTGCTGGCAGATGGCTTGAGTTGATGAACTACCTACCCACAAAACATCTCACAAATAACTTGCTTGTCTCGTATCTGAGTCAGTGAGAGTACAAACCAAATGGTAAGAGAGGGCTTTGCCTGCTACACTTAGGTTCTCAGGAGAGGGAAGTGATTAGCTTAGTCCTGTAACAACCATTTGAGTGCAGCCTCTAATCCCTGCCAAGACCAATAGCTCATGTTGCTTCATAAAAGGACATTCCGTGGTGACCCAAAGACCTGCAATGATAGTTTGTCTGGCTTCCATGTCAGGCCATTGATTTTTGTTATGCCTTTCACCACCAGATTAAAGAGCTCATTTGTACCCGCTCCTTGTTTCTCTTCATGAATGATACATTGTAATCAAGTCACCTCTCAACCTTCTCTTTCATTAGCAATAAAATTATTTTTGCAAGTCTTTTCTGAATCATCTCCAATTTCGACACCCTTCAAAAAACTGCCACTTTTGTGCTGTACGCAGGATTTTAATAGGAGGTTTAAGCAGTGTCAGATGCAAACAATTTCTTGTGCTACTTGCTCTTCACCTGTTCACATGGACTAAAACAACTTTAACCCTTTTCTTTCCCCAGCAATACACTGGAGTCCACAGTGAGTGACACCTATACTACAAGTCCTAGCTGTAGTTCAGGACTGTTGCTTTCCAGGGCATAGAAGCTATTTTTCTATGGAAGATCAATACAAGCACAGCAGCGAACAGAGATGCATTGGAACCCCTTCGGAGGAGGGGGAATCTGCTTTTTCTTTCCCAATCATTGTATTATTTTGTTTGGTAAATTAATTTTAAAAACCCCCAAAACAAACAAACAAAAAACCCCCAAACAAAAACAAAAACAAACAAACAAACAAACAAAAACCAACCAACCAAACAAAAACAACAAAAACCCCAGTTATAAAAAGTGCTGAAAAGCTGCTAATTTGGTCCTAGGGGGGTGAGTGAGGTGAGGACTTGCACTGAGATGTGCATTACAAAATTGTATCTGCTTTTAGGAAGTCTCCTGTACTGTGGGTTGATTTGCTTTTAAGGAATTATTTTTATTTTTAAATGTGAAACATGAAATTAAGAGTTGGATTTGGGCTGTGCTGCTCAGCTATTCTGTAACTGAAGCCAGGAACTAAAAGGCCACAAACATAAGAGACCTTCCATGGCACTGATAAGGATTTTGATTATATTTTGGAGTCAGTAATTAAAGGAAGTTTTCCATTTACTTCGATTTGGACTGATCATACCACAGGTGGTTTCAGAAAAAGCATCAGGAACGTGCATGCAAAAGAAGTTGCCACAGCTCCGGCCCCTTTTACTGATTGCATAAGCAAAACAAACAAAGAAGCTGCTTCAATTTTATTAACAGTAAACATACACACTTAAACCAGAACAGTGTTATAAAATTTTGTGTCAAGTAGATGACCCACTGCTGTTTATTGCTTGTTTCAATGTAACAGCAAAAAAAAAAAAAAAAAAGGTAGAAAGATAGAGTGGGTTGGATCGGATTTTTTACTTTGTCTTTTTTTCCCTCTTGCATAATCCAGTTGCTATATGTAACAGCATGCAATGGATCAGGATGTGATTAACAAGACTCATAGTGTGTGCACATCAGGAAATATCTGTTAGCTTTCTAAAAGGAACTGTATATTTCTATTTTTATTAAGTTTGTGATTAAGTAGTATTAGGCATAGCAGGCTGACTATTATTACAGTTTCCAAATTCCAAACCCCACTCATTTTCTAGTTTTTTTCGCCTGATAATGAGTAGCATTCTTATGCCTAATACTTTATATTTGCACAGTTTAACAAGCTCTCACAACTGTCTTTGTGCTATCATTTTTATTATAAAGATACAGAATCTGAAGAACAATGTTTAAAGAAAGTCGTTTTAATCTTGAATGTCTGCAATTATATGTTTCAATCACTCTTTGGTTCTTAAATATGTGATCTGCCTTTTTTCAAAGACTCTGACTTGTCCATATTGACAGGGAAGTCAGTGGGACCTGAGAATACCCAGAACTCAGGAAATCATGGCATCCATACAGTTAAGTGATAGATTTGGATGTCTAACTTTCAGAAGTTGTTTTTNTGTTATTTTTAATGATTTTTTTTTTCATTTTTTTTTTTTTTTTTTTTTTTTTTTTTTTTTTTTTTTTTTTTTTGCCAAATGTCTTGCCTCAGGGAGAGATAAATCAGTGATTTAGGGGACATGAATTACACTCTTCATGCCCCTTGCTTTGACTACCAACTTCACAAATCCTTGACTTTTATCTTGACACTCATGTCCAAGTGCCACGGCTTTTCTTTTTTTTTTTTTTTTTTTT
>VWZT01004852.1:335406-369529 GCA_013397055.1 Pachycephala philippinensis | reverse complement strand
GTCTTGTGGGGCAATGGACAGTATTTTTCTGCAGCTGAAGAATTTCTCCTTCTACTTTAAAGGTGAAACAGCATTTAAATAAGATACTGGCATTAAGCTGATGCTTACAGAACTCCTGTTGTCATGTTGTCAAACAAATGGGTAGATGTAAATTACAAGGAATAGGTTTGATATTGCTTTCACTAATAAAAATATTATGGCATCAAATAAAAAATTACTGGAATCTATCTAAACTATTATATAACCTTCAATCAAAGTAAGTTCAACAAAGTGTCAGTAATTTTATAATTATATTAATGTGTATGTGGCTTAAGCCTGACTGGAAAAAAAAAGATAATCAGCAAAGTGCAAGTAAAAGTTTTCAACTCTGCAACTCCAGGCAGTCATGGAACCTTTTTCCCAGGGAAGTGGTTGGAGGCTGGGGCAGGGTCTGCTTCAGTGCTCCCTCTGCTGCCCTGCTCCCGGCTGAAGCAGTGGGATGAGCTCTACCCCGATGGACCTGGGAAAGCTCCCAGCAGTCCTTGTTGCTGGCTCACAGGGAGCCCACTGCGCATCCTTACTGGTATTTCTAAAGGAAAACTGGGTATTTAGCAAACCGAGCTGCTGTTTGCTGTACTAAGAGATTGATCACTTATAATGGTCACAGATTTCTTCTTAAACAAGAACAGGGAAGCAGGGATAGGAAATACTGCTTCTGCTTGAAATGATTAGTCTTTCCACAGGCTGAGAACAGAAAAGCTGAATGGTCAACCTTTTGTACTCTTCCAACATAGGGAGACCTCTAAGCAGGTCTTTTGGCTGTCTGTGTAGAATTGTGGAGGGTGGTTCTCTAAGGAAGTTAACAGATCATACGGAAGGTATATTCCTAATATGTCTGAATAAACTTTTCATAAATGAATCATGTAGCTCAATATTTTGTCCTTAAAAGTGCAAAAGCACAATTTATTTCAAAAATTAGGTTGGTTTATTTGCCTGTGCAGACTAGATAAGTATTTGAATCTTGGCTCACTAATTCTCTGAAGAACAGCATTTTGTACCCTGTGTGTAATAACAAAAAATCTCTCGATTTTTTAAAAGAGGTTTTGTTCTCAAATCCCCTCTGCCTTGGGAAAAAATCAAGGAATCTCTAAAGATATTTAAAAAAAAGAAATAGTTTGCAATGTTTCAATATCTAAACTGTATAAAAAGTTTACTCATGAGCAAGAGAAAAGGTTCAAGATGATGGCTAAAATGTGTGTGTAGATATATATACACACATTCTACTTTAGCCAATCACATGGAAGTATATACACACATATATATGCATGTGTGTGTACATACAAATATTATAAATATATATACACATTTCATATACATATTTTAAAGACTCATATAATTTGGATTTCTTTTCTTCATTGCTGTTTGCTGTGCTGGTGAACCTGCACAACTGCTATACACTCTGCGATGGATAACACAGAACACAACTCCACTCTTACACGGAAACGTTGTTCTTTTTCTTTTTCTTTTCGTTCCTCTTTTTTAATTCCACAAAGAATGCTGCCTTCAGTCAAAACCTTTAATCCTCGTGTCCTATAGCGTTTATGGCAAGAAGTGAGGTCTATTTAGAGAGGCATTTCAATTCCCCCTCAGGCCAAAAGAAAAACATGTTATTTCTAATGCCAGCACTGTGGCCTCATATGCTAGGAAACTAGTGACATTTTGACATAGTCAGGGACAGTTCTGAATTACATGGTACTGCTGTTCATAACATAAACTGGAGCTTAAGCACTTAGAGAGCCTTCTCTATATCTGTAACCTTGTTTCTTTGCCAGACAAGTGACTGTCTGCAGGGAATGCAGCAACACTGATGTAGTATTTGAGCTAGGCTGCACAGTGTGTTTTCTGGGTTACCCCATTGCTATGTGCCAGCACTGGCCAGCTTCATCTGAGCGATTCAAATGCAGCCGCCGTGCTGGGAATACATCACGTACTGGCTCAAGGACTCAACCACCAACTGTAAGGCGTTCCAGCCAAAAGTGGTCAGTCAGTGCTGCACTGTCGTGGTCACCTTGCAACCCAGAAAAATGCCTGGCCTGGCCCCAAGCTCAGGGGGAAAGACTGTGTGAAGAGACACTGCCATGTTCTGGCTGTGAGATTCTCATTTCTAATCTCTTCTAGAGATTTTGGCTTACAGCAAATAAGAAGATTTTGATGTGCAAGCTCGGGGGATCAAAATGTTGTTGAAGAACTTGCAGGTTCATTACTTTTCTGTAAATAACATAAAAAAGCATCTTAGTATGGATACAGCTATGTATTCACAGATAGCATTGCCCTCTCCATTAGGAATACCTAATGCTACCAGTGGGCTGCCTCCTCTTTACACATGCCTCAGCTGTAGAGTGTTCTTTTAATTTTTTTCTTTATATTCTGACCTTGAGGTAATTTTGTGAATGAAAAAATACCTTCCTTTCTTTTCACAGCTTTTACTGTTTGAAAATCTGTGTACAACACTGGATCCATTAACCTGATAGGACAGTTTGTTTAGAAAACATAAATACCTCCCAGTGAGTTTCAAGCACATTGAATTTATACAAATATTGCATCTGGATACCTGAAGTACTCATTCCATCTCCTGGAGTACTTCACCAGGCTTTCATTTCCTAGGCGACTCAATCTCTGCATCATCTCCAATGTATTCTAAAGCAAGAATGGACTACAGAATCTGTCGGACTGCAGCATTTCAAAATTTCCTAACCTTAATCTCGCTATCTTTATTTTATTGAAAAAAATATGCAATAACAGCAAATCACATACATTCTATCCTAAGTGCACAGTAGACCCAGCAGGTTTTCACAGTTCATTGGACACAATTAAGAATCAGGGGGCAATTGTCTAAGCAGTCATCAGGCATATACACTGCTTTCATATAGTAGATGCAATCTCAAATTTGAACAGGATAAATTTCTTCAAAATATATTATGGGAAACACCAGTTCCTGTACTAACATGGTGCTGTAGCCAAGGCAGGCAAGAACAGTTCCTCACCGCAAACACACCACAAATAAACGCAGGCAGAGAGAACTGAGGTAAGGAGGTAAGTTTTTCTCTATGGACAAGGCTCTTGGATTACTTGTATGACCTGATAATTCTTGGGAGTAAACTCCACTTTGTGGCAGGAAAAAAATTCTAGTTAGTTTTGTCTGGGGGGGTTGTTTGTCTATTTCTTTGCCCACTTTGCTCTGATTTTAATGAAAAGTAACAAAACTGCGTAGTAATGGAGGATGTTAATCTGTATTCTGCAGGAAATGGGTATACACAAAAAAATAGCAATGCAAGCAAAACTAAGATGACCATCTTATTATACAGGTTTAAATGGTGTACTTCTATAGATATATATGGTTTTTGGTATTTATGGGTTTATTCTTCTCCTAGATTTACTAATTTCTATCATGTTTTCAGATATTTTAAAAGTAATTCT
This sequence comes from Pachycephala philippinensis, assembly GCA_013397055.1. NCBI lineage: Eukaryota > Metazoa > Chordata > Aves > Passeriformes > Pachycephala > Pachycephala philippinensis. The sequence continues at coordinate 366,073 of VWZT01004852.1, read as the reverse complement.
GAAATAGAACTATTTCATATGATGTTTTTATCAGATTGGATTAAATTACGGTATTTCAAATGTACCAAAGTATCTTCAAATATTTGCTGTTGTTTTAATCAAAATATAACATTGACTGAAAGAAATTACTTGATATTACTGCCCTCTTCTTGACTTGGTGTCTCAGTAGAAAATGTTATTTGATGATTGATATGACGAAATTTTTGCTCTTTTTACATACAGAGTCTTGTTATCAAAAGGCCTGGACATAATCATTTGATGGATATTTTTTCTCTGCATGCATGGGAGAGAAATCATACACCAAGTTTTCCTTCCCACCCAATAAAAAAGGAATATTTTTAAATTTCAGGGGGTTCAATCACATTTTAGTATAGCAGTACCATAATTCAGCTTTTTTATTTTATAAAAATGCCTGTATTAAGTATTGTAATATTTGTCCTTTTTGAGTAATTTTAAATATGTTCTTCAAGCCTCACTTTCTAGGGTTCTCATCTTTAGTATGTGCAATGCTTTATAAGAAGGGAAAATAAAACCCATTTTTTGCTTATACAAAATTTTGAAAACTTTCAGAGATGTGTAAAGATCTGCGGCAAAAGCAGAGAGATTCACTGAGGTGATTTTCAGTGGCTGAATGAACTCTTAAGAAAGTGCATCTGGATTCTGAAAGAGGCAAATGAAATGGCTGGTAAATGTCATGATTGTAAAATCTTTTCATGCAACAACCAATTACAAGTTCTTTAATTACTCATTTGTGCTCCAGAAAGGGTGGATTTATGCTTCCTTAAAACCATAATTATCTTGTCTTCATTCCTGACAGTAAGTATATTGTGTAATATGAACTCACACTGTGGGAATATGAACATTCAACTTTCTGGCTTATGATTTATACAGTAAACGAAGTATGTTTTCCTCATTAAAATAACAAGAACTTTAATCACATGCATTACTATCTAGGCCACTTAGACTAGAAAAGAAATTATGTTAGGTTGGATTTGTATTGCAAAGAAGACACATAGATGACCCTCTGGTTCAAAAAGACTTTGTTAGATAGACTTCGCTACTTTATGCCTGTTAGCTAAACCACAGAGTCAGAGACTTATTTTTCTCCTTCTAGGGCATAATTACAAGGTTTATCCAATGGTGGTACAAAACAAATCATAAGGGGTTTCTTGATTTCAAATAGAAGAAATAATAAAGTGACCATTCTTGTAAATTTACAATTAAAGTAAATGATTCCTCACACAACTTATTATCAAGATTAATACCTCACTTCCATGGTTATTTACTCATCAAAATCAGAGCTTTTATCAATACATGCTGTCATAAGTAGACATGGCATTTCCAGAGATTTTTGCAGGGAAAATCATAAGCAGCTAACATGAAGTATTATATTCTAAAAAGAAATTAAGTATATATCTGAGATTAGTATGAAAATTCTAGCTTTAATAAAGGTAACATTAGTATTTAGAAAACTGACTTATAAAGAGGGGAAAATAAGGGGAGATTGTTTCTTTTGTTTTTTTATTTACTGTAAAAGCCTATTTCAGGATAATGACGACATTCTTGACAGTACTTGAGTGTGTTTATATCTTAAATCCTGATCTTTTCCTTACTTTTGTAGCCAGCCAAGGAATTGAAGCATAAATTTATTAAAGAACATTCAGAATTATTACAATTTCAGAGGACTCAAAACAAACCCATCCTCTCTCTTCCTTAAATTCTTACTTTAAAAAAAAAATCATTTAAATAAAAGTCAGAAGAAATGATGCTTTAAAATGCAAAGAGAGGAACTCTTCACTGGTATTGTTTTTTCATCACGTTTCACTTTTGAACAAAGGCCCTTGAGAAGAAGAGGGTAGGGAGAGCAGGGTTATGGATGTCTGTGGCCTGTGAACTAAGGAAGAGGCTGGAGGGACTAGAAGAAGCATTGGTGTCAAGGCAGAAAGGAAAACTTACAGGGAAGACTGAGAAATATACAATGAAGCTTTGTTGCTTTCAAGTCAATGAAGTAATCTAACAGCTTTCAACAGTTACGTATCTTGCATAAAACAACAGCTCAGCACATCCGGCCTCCTCGTTGTCCTAAACCTCAGCCTTACTGGCAAGGTCTCAGCTATGGGATCTCTCATGATGGAAGAGGCTGCAAAATGGTTGCACAATTGTAAAACAGGGAATCAGCAAAGGTGTTGCTTATGACTGGAGTCAAGTTACTAAATAATAGCATTTTCTTTGGTATATATTGGGTTTTGCAGTGAGAACACTGCAGCTTAGGTGTCATCAAAGTTTGGAAGCTTAACAAACCAGCTTGGTAGTTGAGCAAAGAAGCAGCTGAAGGAGATGAGTGCGTGCAAACAGCTGAATGATAAGGACTATAATGAAAAAAGCTCAATACAATATCTACCAGACTTCAGTGAGGACCCGGTAGAAAAGAAGAGTATTTGCAACATTGAGCCATGCAGGGGCAGGCAGGTTATCAAAAGGAGAGCAATTGTTCAGGTAATTGTGGTAGCACTTCGCTAAATCTCACAAATATTCTGTTAAATAGATTTATTTTTTTTGCCTTGGTGGATGGGCCCCAGCCTGGGCTTTTTCAAAGCTCTCATGAATGGCTGTGTTCCCTGTTCTCTTGGCAGATTAATTAATTACAGTGACTCTGATGATTATGGTTTTCTCTGTCGCCAGTACCATATTCTAGCCAAGGGTTATCCCATGCTCTCATAATTCCTGTGCAAGCCTAGCAGGAAAGTAGCTATGGAATAATGAGCAGGATTTTAGTTTCCCACCTAGTGAAGAAATCAGCAAATCTCTACTGGAGCCACTGTTGGTATACTTGCAACAGTTTAGATAACGGTCAAGATGGTTTGGGAATGAGAAAATAATCAACAGGCATATGCATTCTGATGATAATACACACAGAAACTTATGTCAATGTTAATAAAGGGGTCTGACCACCATCAGTCTGGTATATAACTCCTTGAACTGGGAGACTTGCCATTAACTTGCCTGCCAGAAATTACTACACCAGGTAACAGAAGAATATTCCATGTTTCAGAGAGATCTTTATAAATTCTCATGGAAACATACTTAATACTACATTTTCATTAAAAGTTGTAATGACTTCTAGTGAAAAAAACTATAAAAATATATTTTTAAAAACTTGGAGATGTAGCATGTAGAATATTTAGTGGTGGAAATCCTGCCGATAGAGTGTGTATGTGTTTCACTCATTCTCCAAGTAGCCATAAGTTTTCCATTGGTGCCCACTCAGCTGACTGAAGTGAAATTTCCAAAAAGGCTCGAAACTGGTCACATACAAGTCAGTTCCTCTGCAGTCCTTTGGTGTTCATGGTGTGTTTGGGTATACGAAAAGCAAAAACCTTTGGAAAACATACACATCAGGTACAGCAGCACTCAAATTCAAAACATGAGTGCAAACACAGAATCAATTCAGCTGTTTAAGTAAGAACATGACACACAGTTAATATGACTGCAGAGGAAAAACGTAAATAGGATTAAGAGGCGAAAAGCAGCAAGGAATGGAAATTGGAGGCCTGTGCTGGATACAGTAGGACTCAATAAGGAAAGTTGTTTCTATGTGAACAGTAGGAAATGGTTAATCTTCTGCAGTTATGACACTTCCAAAACTCTATACTTTGCACTCCTATCTCATCATGTAATATAACCTCTGAGATGTATCATACCAACACAAGTATTTCAATGTGCCAAAAATGAGCTTGGTGTGGACTAATTCCCTCACCTACATCCCCGTGAAGCTTTAGAAAGAAGCACTTATGGAACTGGTATGTGAACTGCCCTGATGAAGTATTTAAGATAATTTTACAAAGCAGTTGGAAGCATGCTCTGTCCTGAGGGCACCAGATCTTATGTGGCAGTGCTCACATAATTATACTAAGATGGATTGCCATATCACTCCCTGGGCCTCTGCCTGGAATAAATCCCACATCCAGCTAGAGAAAGAAAAATGCGACTTGCAGGACTGGCATGAATCTTATTACATCCCAGAACTCTAAAGAGAGACCCAAACCTTTTCAATCACTGATTTCTTTTAAGTGTCACTCAATTCTAGCCTCGTCAGAAAATACTACTGATACCCACATTAAAAAAAATGTAGCTGAGATATTACTTTTGAGTTGAGCTGTCCCCTGAAACTACCTGTCCCACATCTCTGGTGTTCCTTAAATTGACTGGTTAGACTTAAATTAATGACACCCCATCTATAATTCACTGTGACTTTTTCTCAATGTGAGGTACTGCTGCATTTTCTGAGGCTGAGGTTTCTGTATTTACACCCTACTCCACAAATATATTTTGACAAATTATCACCAAAGCTTTGGTGACAATGGCAAAAATGCATTGCATAATTACTGAGCAAGTATGGATTCAAAGCCAGATATAGGTATGAGATCCTTGCCAAAAAATAGTATCTCTCACATGGTTAAGAGACAGAAAGCCTTTGCAGTTTACAGATTAAAAGCCGTATTAATTTAAACTATATTTCTGACCGCCACAGAATGCAAATTAAAAATCACCCTCTCTCAAAATGTAGAGACGGAATGTACAGGACAACACTCAGGTCATAACTTGAGTTTACTTTTCAGCACATAGGAATTGTCAGAACCTGGGTCCTGGCTCGTGTTCCAAGAAAAGAGGCCAAAGACTAAACAGGACTGAGAACACATTCTTTCTTCCCTGTAAATAGACAGGGTGCAAGCTGCTGAAGCAGTTTAAGATTGCTGATGATAATCAGCATTGTCATGCTCAAAGAATGAAAGAGTCACTTAATTCTCCAGGTATACCAAGCAGCTTTGACAGTTCCACTGGAGCTGGATGTATTGTGAAGAACAGCTGCACCAAATGCAGACACACTTCTGGATGGATCTGTTCAGTCAACTGGGAAGAAAAGTCTATTAGAAAGAAGAACAAGACATTAATAAATCTGTACTTCTTTCCATATTTTAGATTGTGAAAATATAGATTTTACATAATATTAGAACTTTCTCCTTTTTAAAATTCTTTGCCTTCTGTTATGACAGAAGTTATTTAAAGAATTTCTAGTGGATTTGCCCTCAGTTCTACTTTTCTAACAGTAACAAAATAGACTATTCGTGTTGTGCAGAATTTTTCCTGTTCCTTTATTATAATTTTAAAAGTAACTAAAGCCTTTTTCTAAAAGACTAAAGCCTAAAGGTCCTCTTTGGAATCTATGGAACATATTTAAGATAAAAAGATCATATTAAATGTATTTCTACAGTGAAATAATACTGTAAAGAAGAAAGAAAGAAGAATATTGTTTTCTAAAAATAGAAGACTTACAAAAATATTATCTCTGTTCTCATCTTACTTTCTCTCCTCAGCGCAAAATATATACCACCAACAACCAGTATTCTCTCCCCCCATCTTTCAAACATAACTTTTATATCTAAATGGCCATCAAAAGTGACTAGGAAAGACACATTTCTCAGTTGTAGTACATCAATGTGTTCCTATTTTGATACTGATGAAAGCACTATCAGTCTTGTCTGTACATGTTTGTTTGTTCCAGCAACCCTCTCTCTCTTAAGGAGGGTGGATCTGGCTCCTGCCTCCGTGGAGCAGGTCCTACGGTGTGGTGCTGTCTGATGGGGCAGACTTGGAGAGCCTGGCAAAGTCATCGCTCCACTGGGTAGAGCTGTTACGTTTTTGCTGAACGGTGCAGCGTTGTGGAAGAATATTCATTCATGTCCTTTTTAGGCAGTACTAATTGGTCTGTGAGGAGTGCAACACTGGCCTGTCTCTGCTTCCTGCAGATCTTCTGCTTAGTCAGAGCATCACATTGCACTGAATCACGCTGCACAGCTTTCCTGCTTCAGCAAGAGCTTCTTTTAAATAGGAGCACAAGACGCGAGGAGTTGCGCTGGACTTGGCAAATATCAGATGTACAATCAAATTAGCTGGTGACCTGCTGTCAGGGTGCCTTCCTCTCATATGTTGTGGATACTACCATTGCCAAAACCAGGCTGATAATACTGCTCTTGCAAGTTTCCCATGAAGAAAAATTACTTACACAATTCTATAAGCATTGTGTAGCTGTAGTAGCCACAGAGCAAACATTGTGATCCAATTACAATTTAACTTATTCTAACACTTAGCAGATGACAAAGTGTAACAATGTCTCAATATATCTGAATCAATCCTTTCTCTTTTTTTGATTGATTAAATATTGTTCAAAATGCAATTCAACACAGGCCAGATTCTGGCCATGTATACATGACAACCAAAGGCTCATTGGCAGTGAATAATTTTACTTTCCTTGTTTTTTTTTGCTTGACAGTTTTCTCAAACATCTTTCATTCACCTTTCCATTTCACCACTGGGTTTCGTATTTCTCAGAAAAAAACCCAAACAGATCCATACTTTTTTGCACATATTCCAAGCTACAGACTATTAGCCTCAGGGAGATCTTATGCCTTTCCTTCCTTGAACCAGTTTAAACATGGTGAAAGCATTCCTGTTGTGGCCTTTTTCTGTCATACTGATATGCTCTTGAACCTTTCTGGCTATTTTGTCATGGGAGATTGCAGTACTCACTTTGAAAAGTAAAGAATTCAGGAGATAAACACAGAGAAAATATCAACTACAAAGTCACTAAGTTCCAACAGTAATATGATGAAGCATATCAGAAAAATCTTTTATCAAATTAAAAACAATGAGCAAAACTAAGTAAAAACAATAAAAATAAGAACTTACTTGCAAAGTGATTGTTAAGTGACTTTCAACGTAAAAATTTTGTTTACAAATACTGAATATTTAATCAGGAAATATTATTCTGCTGATATGAAAGAATTTATTACGAATTAGTACAATATGAATTTTTTATCATTTCAATGTATTGAGCAAACCTAACTGATTTTGTTTTCATATTAGCATTGTATCTGCCCATGATAAAATATCCGCATCTCAAAGAAGTTATGTCGACCACTCAGGATCCAAAAGCTCTTCTCCCTCAGAGGGAAAGCTTCTTGGTGGGTCCCTGTCTGGCATGTTGGAAATGGCATTCGGTGTGGAAAGAGTCTGAAGAGCAGAGAGCAGTGGGGACCCAGCAGCTCAGAACTACAGCCCAGAGTGAAGTGCAGGAGGGATGGAATGTTTTCTATCCAACAAACTGAAGTGAAAACACTTTGACTCTATGGTGTTTCAATGCTTTCTGTTAATAAAAAAAAATAAACAAATTAGATAATTCAATATTTCTTTAATAAAATTAGGCATGGTTCCTCACTCTGTATTTCTTGGTGTTTTAAGGTGAAGGTTGAAATTCATTGGCAGAAATTCTGAAATTTTGACTTGTTTGACTTCATTTGTGATCAAAAAGAAAAAAGACAAAAGGAATTTTGGTTTTTTACATCTATGTGAAAAATGGATCTCTTCCCTCATAATATTCCTTTGTTATGTAATTCTTGAAATTAAAACTTCCTCTGGAAAACTTCAAGACTGATTTAGATTAAATGTCTTCCTCTGCAGCTGAATAAGAAAATCCACTAGACATTGAACATATTTCTTAAGGACATGAACTTCAGTTGGAGTTACGTACATAACTCTGAGGTAGGATACAGTTCAGTTCACAGCATATGTGGAATATTTTCATAAATGCACTAGGTAAGTGATAAATGAAAAGCAAGGTCAATCCAAAGGTGTAATATTAACAGAAATTGGAAAAAAAATAGAATTTTTCTTTATTCAGCATATTATTTCTTGCCACCCACACCCCTGAAAATTACTTTTAAGAAATTCTTGAGGCAGTTATTTTCAAAAGCAACTATTGTTTCTCTGTAGTCTTATCCCTTTCTAGTTCATGTTTTCCTTCTGTTCAAAAAGGAGGACCAAGTAGTCATGAAATAATAAAAGCTTTCCTTTTTACATCATTAATGTTGTCATCTTTCTAAGTTGTGAGCCGTGTTTTGTTACAAAATAACAGAGCGAGATGTTTAGCAGCAATTAATAGCTACATCCTTGCTTATTTGCAAAAGAACCTGTTATACTTTTACTTCACATTAAGGTATTCTTTATAGCAGTGGTGTGACCTTTGCCAAGAAAAAAAAAATGCTGAGTCCTATACAACCAGTAACTGATGAGAAAGTGGAATCTTTCGTTCTGCCAATTACAGACAGTAATTGCCATGTAATGAAGTTAATGTTTTGTAGAATTTACAACCTGATATTAATGGTGTTTCTTTGCCACCCTCTCTTATCCAACTTAATTTTTGCCCAGCTTTTTCACAACAAAAGAAACAGGACAATGTGTGAAGGCTCATTAATTCTATTTAGTTTTGATTTTTTTTTCTCCTCCCTGCTTTTCTCCCCTCCTCCTGGAGGTGAAAAAAGAGCCATGCCGTCAGGCCTTTACGTAAACTCTGGTTCATGTAAGGGTGAAAGTTACAGCCTCCACACAGCATCTTGCACCATATAAATGCTCCCCTTTCAATTTCAGCTCGGGCCGTTTAATGGCCATGCCGTTTTATTGCCTTCTTGATCACCAATTACACCACCAAGAACAATGAGCCCAACACTTAAATGAGGAGGCCTCAAATTTGCCTTCATTTGCCAACGTGTTTCATAGCAACACTTTCTTTGAAAGCGCAGATCGCCTAATTACGAGGATGAAGATGGATCAGAGTTTGAAAAAGGCTCTCAGCACCAGAACAATATGCTAACCTAACTGTACTCCCTGTACTCCTACTGTATTATTGTGACCCCAAGCTGCCCTTCTAGCACTCTGCCTGACCTCCTGCCTCCAAGAGGAAGCCGTGCCTGCCCTCCCTATCTCCAGAGTGTCACTGCAGAATTTGGGAGGGTGCCGCTGAGACTGGTGACAATGGAATCTAGGAAAAATAAATCATAAGACAGAAACTAGACAAATTGAGGAACCACAGGATACCAAAAGCATTTCCACGTTATTTTGTTTTGCCGCTAATGGCTGAAACGAATAAATCAGGATGTGTTAACTCCAGTGTGCTTCCCAGGGCAAATGCTAAATGCTTTACTTTCTTTGTTAGGAACTAATAGCAGGGCTGAGGTATTGTAGATGCTCACTATTCTACCAGGAATTTGAAGGGACTGTTAATACACTGAAAGTAAACACAATTGCAGTATACGGTAAAAATAAAAAAAACTAAATGGAATAAAGTTATACACAACTTCAAAGACTAGAGTTATGGAAATTACAGATGTTTTCCCTGTTTAAAAATATATCTTAATAAGAATTTTTTGTTCCATATATCTGCTTACATAAATCAGTCACCTAATGATTTTGATTTGGTTCCTTGCTGCAAAGTGCCACTGGGAAAAGTGTTACTACCCCAGAATTAAACAATCAGTGTGTTTACTAACACACTGTACCATCTCCCTACAATTCTGGTGCTGCCTCATTCTGAGGGATGTGCCACCAGAACTAATCCACTGAGGTAAAAGTTAGATTACAGAAATTCATCACCCTGGAAATATTTATCAAATTACCTTGGAAGACATGCATAAGTATTAACACAGGTAGACTCAGGTTCTGTAATGCTATATGAAACTGCTGACTTTTTTTTTGCTGTTTCTTTACGTTTCCAAATTTTTCTAACTGAAGTTAGTTCATATCTAACCACGTAACAATTTATGTATGTAGTTAACTTTACATTCTGTGTGTAGTCCCAGGAAACATCCAGTAGTAGCTAGTAATTATTTGCAGAATTGGGGCCTTTGTTGAAGAGTGAAAAAATGTGTGGGCTAATTGTTACAAGAGAATTACGCAGTAATAAACACAATTAAACTTTTGCTGCAGGGAAAGAATCAAGATTCATTTTCAATTTTAACTTTCATGCTTATCTGCCAAGACTTGAAATATGTAAACTTTACATTATAGTAGTGTAAGGCTTTGTATACTGATTTTCCATATGAAATAAAGCAGAAAATTCAAAGCTTATGGGCTTGTGTAGCTGACAACTGCTCCATTTTCTCACTATGATCTCACTGTTACAAAGTGCAACAATCTCACAGGGGAACCGAGTTCTCGTCATATGATCAAGATTTCAGAAAAGGAAAAGGTATTCCAACCATAAAATCCAGATAAATATAACACTTCTGTATTAGAAATACTTTAGTTACAGTCCTTACTGATTGCATTTAAAAACATCAAAAATTCCAGTAAAAGAGATGGTCAGCGGATTCAAGCTGTGAACACTTAAAAATTATATTATAGTTTGTCTTTTTCCTGTGCATAAAGGTACTATACAAAATATGGAAAAGCCAATGGAAACATTAAAGTTTATATATCAGTTTGGGGTTTATGACAGCACATAAAATAGTATTTTGAATAAAAAATGTGCTTTCACCTGCTCTCAGTCATAAATACTTGAACAGACTTTCTAATACATTTTCAGAATTGACAAATGGAACGCAAAAAAAATCAGACACAAAAGATAAGAAGCATATGAGCAATTAAAAAAAGACATCTAATAACAATATCAATTTGGCAAGCTGAAAGACATTTTTTGCAATAAGTGCAAACAAATGGATATACAGCACATAAACAATAATGTGGAAGGTAGGGGTTCAAGAGGAGAAAGGCATCTTTCAAAATTAAACTGAAACACAGACAATCATAAAATGCTGTAAATTCACTGAATACAGACCATGAGAAGCTGACTACAGGGGAATCCCATGGTCCCAGCACAATGTAGACTTTCAGAAAATGCTCTCGCCAAACAATCTGGCTCCCATCACACTTATACAGAAAGCAACTGAACCAAGATATCTTAAATGCAAAATCAAATGAGACCTAAATGAGATTTAAATGTCAAATAGCCTCTCTTAAACCACCATGAATATGTTCTGAGTGCATGGAAACATCTTGCTTTTATTTTTTTGTGAATTCCAATAGCAGAGCAATTAGGGTGAACAACAGTGCTAAGTAATGTGTTATTGTGATTCAGAGAGACTTCATGTCATCACAGGAATTTCAAAACACAAGAGGTACCAGACAAACACAGCAGCTGTGTTTTAGAGTCTGTTAATTACACGACACTCAGAGTTTTTAAATTAACATTTTCGATCTTATAATTGTGATTTTAATGTAAACTTAAATGTGTTTTAAGTAAATACATGCATAAATATTTGAGACTTTGAAATCTACCAGGGCTAGGTTTTACCTCTAAGGACAGGCCTGAGAAAAACTCTGTCTGGAAAGAACAGTCCAGCAGGGGTTGTACTTTGAAAACTGCAGCAAGATAGCTGCCATGAGCTAAAAGACACTCCAAAATGGAATTTAAAACATTATTGTCAAACCCAACTTTAATGCTTGCTGGTAAGAATAAGTGCTTTGTCTTCTGAGCTTTTTGATCACTTGGCTGATGAAAATGTAAGGACTTGCATCTCTAAGCAGAAGGCACAAACTCTCCTCATGATGTGTTTAGCTTCAGAAGTCAGTGCACTGAAATCCAAACTTGTTTGCCAGATATTTTAATTTGTCTACAGCTGTCCTTGTGGGCAGGGTGGGGCAGATGAAAGCATCCTGATGCAGAACTCTTTCCCAAGCTACAGCTGGCAGGTTGGCTCAGACATCTGCGAGTGCCTGTGCACTGGAGTGTGTGGTTGAGCCAGAGAGGGAGGGAGAAAACAATATTGAAAAGACAAATGTTTAGAAATTATTTCACTTGTCTGGTATGTAATTTGGTTTTGACTTATGAACATGTTGGGCTTTTCTAACTGTAGGAATTAATCAGAAGGAATATTTTGAGGGGAGGTTTTTTATTTTCCATCTTCCAGGCTGCATTGATACCCATTGGAACATGCAAATATTCAGCAGCTTCCCATCACAAAAGTGTTGGAGCAAAACATTTGCTTTTGTATGGTCATGATCTTCTTGGCAGAGAAATTAAAAGCTGTATGATAACTGGCATAGTCTTTTCTTTCTTTCCATTTGCTTTTTTTTTCCTGGGAAAGAGGGCTACCTCAAAGTGCTGACATGGGACTTCATTTTGCTGTGTGTTACTCAACAAATCATTGTCTTATGAACTCATGAGAAACCTCACATGGGTTCTGATCTTTGCTTTAAAAGAGTATGTTTTTGGGGAGCATATGACCACAATGCCAAGGTAAAAGAAGTCTGAAAAGAGACTAGTTAAAAAGTGGCCAGACTTCAGGGCTCAAAGGACAATAATCAGTGGCTCAATACCTAACTGCAAGCACTGAGCAATACTGGACTGATCTTGTTCTGTTGCTTGACTGAAAAAACAGTATGATAAAACCAAAAGCAAACTTGCAGATAGTAAACTGGACACAAGAAGGCATCAGTTTAGAACCAACTATTTTAGAACCAACAAACTTAATATCAGCCCAGATGAAAGGCCATGGGGTTACAATGAATATCAAACAGAACTGGAGTTAACAGTGCACTCTCTTCACAAATGGTATATGCCACACCTGGAATACTGTGTTTAGTTTTGGCCAGACTAGTGCAAAAGAGGTGTTTAAAAACTCACAAGGGCCCAGTAGGAGGGTATCAAGACAATTAGAAATATTAATAAGCCTATGGTACAGCCTACAAGGAGATACTGAGTAAAGCTTAATCCAGAATATGGGAGTCTAAGGGTGGGAGTCTGTGAGCAGCCTACACCTGGATGAAGGACAGTTCTGTGGATAATGGAGCCAGGTGCTTCTCAGCAGTGACAAATGATATTACAGGGAGAAATGACCACGTGTCATGGTTTGGGATGTTCAGACTGGATATTAGAAAAAATATTCTCCACTATGACAGAAGAGTAAAGCTAAAACAGAATGATCAGCAGAATGGTACCCAAAGGTATAGTATGATCTCCATCCTTCAAAGTTCACAAAACTTGGCTGGAAACTTGGTGACCTGATCTAGTGTTGGCAGTATTCATCCCTTCACTGGGACTAGATGATCTCCAGAGCTCCCTTCTAATCAGCACTTCTATGATTTTATGAAGAAGCCTGGTAGAAAAGCAAATGTAGAATAGAAAAGCAGGTGTGCTGCATTGAAGAGGGGAAAAAGAGATTGAAGGTGAAAGATAAAACAGCATTGAAAAAGAGCTACTCTTTTCTTAAGCATAGAATGGGGAAGCTTTAATTACCTAGGGCTGGTGCTGGAAAAGAGTTTGTACACAGGGTAGTCACAGGGGAAAGGGAAGGGAAGGGAAATCAGTCTACAGATGAGAAGCAGGACACAAGGGAGAGAACTGAGGTTGTGGACCAACCTGAAGAATAGGCAGGTCCACATAAATAGGGAACTTTTCATTTAAAAGAACTGACAGATATGTAACAAAAACACCCACACACCAAAAATCACCACACCACACACCAAAAGGCTCTGCACATGAATCTGAAAAGCATTCTGAAAACAGTCAGTGTGAAAGAAACTGATGGTCAGCCTTTGGCTGTGTCACTGGAAAATTTTCACCACAGTGCAGCAAGAATTAATAAACCAAGCAAAAGAAAGTGCTTTAGTGGTGCTCTGCCACAATCTAGGAATGGTATTCCTCAATTTAGTACTCCCACTAAAAAGGCCATGCGCCACTCCCCTTCCTGTCCCTCCAATGGATGGCACAAAAGACAGAGATCATGGGTTGACATAAGAACAATTTGCTAGAAACAGCAATAAAACAAGAAAACAGAACAGTAATAGAGATGATAATTCAAAACATCCATGGATATGTACATGTTTTTCCTGGTAACGGGCTTGCTGTGACTCATAAGAATAATTTAAAAAAAAAAGTAGAATGAGAAATAGGAATTAATAAAGTGTTGTCTTTTCTTCTGGGCTTAGAAGGTGCTACGTAAGTGAAGCAACATAAATGTGTGAAACAATGGATAGAGATAAGGAAAAACATAAAGCATCAATATCCATGAGAACATATAAATTTCACAAAATCAGTGTAAAGACTATCCTTTTCACCAGGAAACAGAGCCAGTACTGTGATCAAATAGCAAGTAGATGAGTCAGAAAAACAGAAAATCCTAAACTACCAGTGGAAGAAACATAATATTGACTAACTGAATCTAAAAGTACTGCAATAAAGCTGATAAGGCTGTATTTGGAGGAGTTAACCCACAATTTTTGGAAGTCTAAAAAGGTTAATAGTCCTGCCCATCATATAGAAGCTTAAATGGCAACTGCTGCAGAAGTCTGGTAGGGTGATTGGAAATCTTTCGGAGAAAAGTAAAACTTACTTTCCTAAGCTTTTTAAGCTAATGAAAGAGTTAGCTGGCATGAGTGTTACCTAGAAGCATAGAAAGAACAAAAAGGGAAGAAAGTTACTTAAATTAAATGACAGTGTTGAGGTAAACTGGACATTAAATGAAATCTTTGCTTTGTGTGTGTGAAATTAGATTTACAGTTTTAAAAGAAAGCAGGTTCTGAAACAATCTTCCAATAGTGGAGCATGCATTAAAAAATTAATAGCTTTTCAAATTGGAATTCAGAATGTTTGGAGTTTTAGATCTGAGTTTAATATGTCCAGCACAAAAGACTGAAATTTATGATTCAGAAAGTTCTTTAATTCCTCCTTTACTTTATTCTTTCATTATCATCATCTTTCAATGCCACAACCCTTCAACAAAGGCAAGTATATGTTTCAGTTTGGGAACCTCTTTGTAGTTTTTATGGAAGCAAGGTAAGACCTAGAGCATTGATTACAGACAATGCCTTCACCAGAGACTTTGGTTCTTTTAGATGATTTAAGAACACTCATTAAAAAAAAAGAAAATGCTGAAGTTTTATTGTTTTCATGTAATCTTTGATGAAGTTCTATAAATGAAAACAACAGATATGGTGTAAACACAGTTTATCTTAATCCTTGCCTTTCATTAAATGGTTTAATCATGACTTCCATTCTGAAGTAAGATCTGATATCCGTCATACTTAATAAGCTGTATCTTGCAAAGTCATCAAAGTGAGGTGAAGTCCCAGGTGACTGGAAAAAGGGAAAATTGGGCCTTTCTGTAAAAATGGTGGCAAATAAGACCCTGGCAACCACCAACCTGTCAGCCTTACCTCTGTGCCCAGGAAGATCATGGAACAGATCCTCATACAAACTATACTGAGGCACATAGAGGACAGGGAGGTGATTGGAGGCAGCCAACACACCTTCACCAAGGACAAGTCCTGCCTGACTAACCTAGTAGCCTTCTATGATGGAGTAAATACATCAGTGATCAAGGGAAGGGCTACAGATCTCATTCATCTGGACTGCTGTAAAGAGTTTGGCATAGTCCCTCACAACTTGCTTCTCTCTAAATTGAAGAGAAATGGATTCAGTGGATGGACTGTTAGATAGATACGGAATTGGTTTCACAGTTGCATCTAGAGAGTAGTGGTCAACACTCAGAGTCCCAGTTCTTCAGTTGTTCATATTGGGACAAGTGTTACTTCATATCTTCATTAATGGCATAAAGGAATCCAATGTACCTTCAGCAAATTTGCAGATGACACCAAGCTGAGCGGTGCAGTTGACATGCCCTGAAGGACAGGATGCCATCCAGAGGGACCTGGAAAAGCTTGAGAAGTAGGCCCATGAGTATCTCATGATGTTTGTTAAACAAGACCAAGTGCAAGATCTTGTACCTGGTACCTCCGACTGTACCTAGGCTGGGGCAACCCCCACTATCAATACAGGCTGGGAGATGAACAGATCAAGAGCTGCCCTGCTGAGAAGGACTTGGGGATGCTGGTGGATGAGAGGCTGGACATGAGCCAGCAATGTGCACTTGCAGACAATAAAGCCAACTGTTGCATCCAAAGCAGCATGGCCAGCAGGTGGAGGGAGGGGATTCTCCCCCTCCACTCCTGTTTGGTGAGACCCCACCTGCAGTCCTGCATCCAGCCCTGGGGTTCTCAGCACAGGAAGGACATGGATCTGTTGGAGTGAGTCCAGAGGAGGCCACCAAGATGGAGGGATGGAGCACCTCTCCTAGGAGGAAAGGCTAAGAGAATTGAGGTTATTCAGCCTGGAAAAAACAAGGCTTTGGGGTGACCTAATTGTGGCCTTTCAGTACGTAAAGGGAACCTACAAGAAAGATGGAGAGAGACTTTTTGCTAGTGTATAAAGTGTGACAGGACAAGTGGGAATGGTTTCAAACTGAAAAAGAGTAGGTTTAGATTATATATTAGGAAGGAATTCTTTACTATGAGGGTGGCGAGGCACAGGAGCAGGTTGCCCAGAGAAGTTGTGGATGTCCTATCCCTGAAAATGTTTAAGGCCAGANATTGAGGTTATTCAGCCTGGAAAAAACAAGGCTTTGGGGTGACCTAATTGTGGCCTTTCAGTACGTAAAGGGAACCTACAAGAAAGATGGAGAGAGACTTTTTGCTAGGGTATAAAGTGTGACAGGACAAGTGGGAATGGTTTCAAACTCAAAAAGAGTAGGTTAGGTTATATATTAGGAAGGAATTCTTTACTATGAGGGTGGCGAGGCACAGGAGCAGGTTGCCCAGAGAAGTTGTGGATGTCCTATCCCTGAAAATGTTTAAGGCCAGATTTGAACAACCTGGTCTAGCGGAAAGTGTCCCTGCCCATGTCAGAGAGGTTGGAACTAGATGATTTTTAAGATCTCTTTCAACCCAAACCATTCTATGATTCTATGATTCTATACTTCTGTGATTAAGATTCTTGTTCATTCAACAAATAGTCTTACATTCCTTTAGTAATTAAAGTATGCATATTACATGGTTATAAAAAAACTCCCCACAAGCACTGAAAAGCAAAAAAAATCAGTTTGTAAATCCCTACCAAGAACAGATGCTGAAATTGAGTGGTTGTAATGTTTTACGCAAGTTAAGACTAACTAAAAATTTTTGTAATCTTTTGCAAAACATTACAAAAAGAATGAAGGGTTGTATTTTACATACTAACACAGCTAAATGTATTTAAGGCAAGAACCCTTTTGCCTTTTACTTTCCAGATCCCTTTCCCCCCACTATACTAATTAGGATACCTGGATATATTGCTTTATGCACAGAGTAGTATAAGCTATGTTTTCACATAGACATTTGATCAACCTATTTGGGTTTTTGAAAGGAAGCAAAATCTTTCAGAGGACAGTGACCATGTTTACAAGTTAGAAATACCTAGTGAACATCCAGTGACAATTCCTGGAGGGTTTCAGAAAGCAATAAATGTTGTCTCAAGGATAAAGATAGCCAGTTCCACAACTCAATTGCTTGCAGAGGAACCTTCAGAGAATTCTTTACCTTGTGGCATTTTTGTACATTGCTGTTTACTTAGTGTTCCAGCATGTTCCTTTAATAAAAGGCCTGTTATTATGTCGAATGAATCCCAGCATGGAGTCATATCCCTTCCTAAATTGATGATAGCTGGACTTCATAATATTTTTTTTGTTGTTGTTTTATGAGCTCAATAAAAAATAGACTAGATACACAGAGCAACTAAATTCTAGGGATCATCTTCTAAAGGTATGACTTTATTGAAATGCTAGAAATTACGATATCTACTACAAAACAAGAAGAAATTATGACATTTTGCTGCTAGTGGTTTCTCAAGATCATCATGAGGTAGGAAGTATATGATACTAATTTATTTATTGGACTACTAGAATAATGATATCTGTGACTGATCCTATATTTTCTGGCTATTTAAGCATGAAAAGGAGGTCCAAAGAAAATTATGTTTGACCTTCTTCTGCTGATAATTATTATTATTATTATTGGTGTTGTTGTTATATTTCATGTATGCTAAAACACGTTCATGTTCATTCCTGAAATTCCAAATTCAGAGATAGCTGTCTGATATTGCCCAGTCTGCCCAAACTTTGGACTAAACATGTTTTCGGTAATCTTAAAATAATTCTAGGAAGCCAAAGTAAATGTGTTTGTTACATTTATAGCTAGGTATGAAGTTATACTGTATGAAGCAGGACACAATAATAAAATTCAACTGAACATCATTTGACACATTGGGTAAAACCTATCACAGAGATTTAATCAGACAGTAAACATGAATAATTGGATGTACACGGCGAAATATCTTGATTTGCCAATTAAGGCTCTCGACTTATTTCACGATAAACCCATGTCTACAAGATGAAATATCTGAAAGAAAATCTTATAGTTGTGATAAATCAAAATTATGTTTGACCTTCTTCTGCTAGTATAAGATAATGTAAGAAAAGTAAGAGTATTAATAATGGTTTGCACATGTAGTTTTGATTCTCTTACAGAACACCAAGAAAGTACTCATCTATGTTGTGATAAATGCATATAAAATTACTATTAGCTAGGCTGGAGTACTTTGGAGACTCAGATTCAAGCAGCTGCAATGTGTGGCATAAATACCAGATACACTAACTGTAGGCAAAAGCAATAACCTTTCAACTTCTTGAGATACCACTGCTGTGACAATTATTAGTATATTATGCTTTCTAAGTAGTGATAGGTATAAGACTTTCAACATTTCTGTCTCTTGAATTTTACACAACATGCAAATAATGTAGTGAGGTTTTTTCTCATCATTCTTTATTCTCCTGTTAGTTTATCATATGGATAGACTCTCCAAAGCCAGGTCTACCAGGAAAATAAAAAAAAAATCAAACAAAGCCAAAGAATAACTAAACCAATGAGGCAATACAACTGATTTATTAATCAGATATGATAGTGAGTTTCTTTTTTTTTTTCTATCAGATGTGTTTCTCAATTCTGATTACATCTTGGTTCACAAGAAATTGAGCCTATTTCTAGATCTTTAATATTACTAGCATCAAGCTTAATTCAGATGCTGATGCTGAGAAACCAGAAAAGAACGTTTTAAGAACTCGACTGACAAGCAAGACATTTCCAGCTGTGTTAGGGAATACAAATAGGGGTACCCTAGGCAAGCACGATATATCATCAGTATTCCCAGTGTCACCTCAAGCTAGCCTAGCTTCTGGCTTTGCAAGAGACACTAAGGGACAGGGAGGAAAGCTCAGAATCAGAAAGTATGTCTGCCTTAGACTATTTTTTCACACAGAAAAGAATATCCACACTACTTTTCTCTGAACCTCCAGTTATAAAGACAAGGAACTTTCTGCACTTTAAAGAAGCTAATTATATACTTATTCTGTAGCGAAACTACATTTCTTAAGGAACTATGCAAACTTTAGAGGGATTGCATGATCAAACATAGAGGTAAAATTTGATAAGCAAAGTTAATCAGTCATGATTTTATTAAAGACAAGGTGATAAAACTAATTTAGGCAGAGATTGATAGCAAAATAGGCATGATTTACATTAACACATCATTTATGTTCATATTATCTGTTGATAGTAGGTTCATAAGAAACCTAATATATGTGATACACTCTGTTTTACAATTGAATTCATTGTTTTTCAGTGGAACCTTTGCAAATACCTGCATGGAAGATGCAAGGCACATAAGGATGCTACACAAGCAAGAACTACCATCAAGATGTGGCATAAAGATATAGACAGAGTACAAATGATTCTTTGAACATAACTCCTACTCTTTGCTAATAGTCTAAATTACTGACTAGCGTTATGGTTCACATAAAAAAATGCATACTGTGCCCATGTTTTTCTTACAAGTCTTGATAATATTTCAAGAACACCTAATTTTCAGAAAAAAAATTAAGCAAGACCAGTAGCTAATAACAGTGACAATTTTGGTAGATGAAGTTCAACATTTATTATCTTTATGTATTTAACAATGCCAGTCAAAACTCTTTGGTAAAATTTCAGTGCCTTGCTTTCTTATCCGCTATAATAAATAATTTCAGCATTTGTGTGAGAATCACTGCTATAAATAAAATATTTTAATCAGAACAAAAGGAAGTGGTTCTAATGCAGATCACAAACTAGTCATGCTACATAGCAAAGGTCCACAATGATTTCAACATTTTTTTTCAAATGTAGATAGTTAATGGTTAAACAACCAAATCCTGTTAAAGTTGCAGAATCTCATGCTTGGAAAACAATAGGAATGGTTAATAACTATATGGTCATTGAGCTAGTGATACAGTACGGCCTTGTATTCTCTGCCTTATGACAGATTTAGTAACATCATGATTTATGAAGGGCAAGCATTGACAATTCAGCAAGTGATACCATTTATTCATAATACTTAGTTTCCAGTATATTTTACTTCAAAGGGAGTACTGGAGGTAGATGTGCCAGAAAATTGTTTCTACTGCATAGCAATTATGCTTCCTGAAAATTCTGAACATTTATATGACCATACACACTGATAAGCTCAACTGAATGGATGCATCTAACACATCTTTATCTTTTAAATAGAAAATATGGGGATATTTATTTATTAATTAATCTCTCATTCATTTCTGAAATTGAAAACGGGGCCCCATTATGTATTTATCAGCTTACATAAATTGAACATATATATTAGGAACAGTTTCCCTTTCATTGCTTAATATTAAGTGCTTCTTTTTCCAACACATTTTTAGATGTGAAATAAAGTCAGCAATATTTCCTAACATCATAATGCATGCCAGGTTCTGATGACCTTTCCTTGCAGTATGATGTAATCCGAGGACTCAGTGAACTATGGTATAGGTGTAACTATAATCCTTTGTGTCTTTTGCATCTTATCTCCTCTGTATCTATGAGATGTTACAATACACTCCTTTTGGGAAGAATAGCATCAGATTAGACAAACATTGTGGAGCTTTGAACACCGAGGATCACAGTTTACACCACATGTTCAAACACATGCATAAGCAGCTACCATTCTCAGCAGGATCTCTATTCAAGTCTTTATTTCTGAAAATGACAACATGGAATTTGTCAAGTACCTTGCTAGAATTTCCAAAACCATAGCAAAAAGTGTTACATAGTCTCAGATATATTTAAATTTAAAAATATAAACATCAGTTTTGCCCAAGTCTAGGCTTAGCAATGTAAGGCTCAACTTAGGCATTTGCTTGGTTTTTTTGTTTTCTTCTAACAAAATTTAATTTTTGCCTGTAATTACAGAAATAGCATTCAATGACTCAACATGTGAAAACACTTGTTTTAATTTTCTAAGGGGCAGTTTCCTGTGTATTTTTAATTCAGAATAATTNTATATATGAATGTATTCACATAAATATTCATGAAACAATAATGTTTCTTACAGGGAAAACCATATACAAACATTCTAAGTTAATGATTTCTTTCTTTTGTCCCAGGAGGACAAAACAACAGAATAATATTAAATTACTTAACAGTTGCACTTTACATATTCAGGAAATGTGAATTGAAATGACAACTCTGATATATCAGTGGTGTTGTGTCATGGCATGACTATTTTTCATATCAGACAGCATCACTTACCCATCAGACCTCACCAGAAAAACACAGACTCCCATTCCAGCTGAGTTTTCTAGATGACCTAAACTAGCTACGTGCTAATCTTTCTGTGACTTTCATAAGGGAAATGGGAGAGGTTTCTATATATTTACATGGAAAATATTTATATTCCCTCCAGCAACATGTTAATAAAGGCATGAGCAGAAAATGTAAATCACCTTGCTGTAGAGTAATATGAGAAATTTCAACATTTACTTTTACTTACACATGGAATAATTTCAACATTTTGAGAAGCCATGTCATGCTAGAAAAAGGTGGTAGATTATGACTGTGAAACACAAATATTTTGTATATCACAGGAGACAGCACAGGGCACCTTATTCCCCATTTCACAGAACCATAGAATCAGTAAGATTGGAAAAGACCTCCGAGATCATCAACTCTAACCTTTGACTGAACACCACCATGTCAACTAAACCACAGCACTAAGTGCCCCACCCAGTCATTTCTTGAACACTTCCTGGGATGGTGACTCCACCACTTTCTTGGGAAGCCCATTCCAAGGCTTAACAACCCTTTCAGTGAAAAAATTATTTCTGATTCTACCTGAAGCTCTCCTGGTGCAGAAGCCATTTCTCCTTGTCCTGTTGCTAGCTGTGTGGGAGGAGAAGCTGAACCCCTGCCTTACTACAACCTCCTTTCAAGGAGTTGTAGAGAGTCATAAGGTCTTCCCTGAACCTCCTCTTCTCCAGGCTGAACACCCTCAGCTCACTCAGACATTCCTCCTATGACTTACTCTCCAGATCCCTCATCAGCTTTGTTGCCCTTCTCTAGACATGCTTCAGCACCTCAATGTCTCTGAAGTGAGGAGCCCAGAACTGCATCGGAGGGGGTCGAGTCTGATCCCTGTCCCTGTCTGCCAGCTCAGGGGGCTGGCTGCCCTCAGGATAGCTGGTCTTTCTTTCAAAGACTGAGTGAAAGAAAGCATTAATTACCTGGATTTTTTCATTATCCTTGGTTAAAATTTGTTCTGTGCAGTAAAGCACCCAGCTTTATGGCTTAAAGAATTACTGAATTGTCTTAGCTTCCCCAGATGTCTCTTGTAACAGGAAAGTTACCCAACAGTGCCAGCTATGGAGTGCAGTAGAGTTTTGTGCAATGAATGGATGTTCAGATCAAGTATAATTTTAGAACAAGGAAAAGAGAGCTGAACATTAAGTGTGGCCCAGTTATCTGGGATCCTTTTCTATATCTTTTAACTGGTGATAATGAAACCTTAGACCAAAGCAGACCAAACAGACTTCTAATCTAGGGACTATGAAAGTTATCTGAGATTAATTCCACTCCTGAGTGGGATTTCTTCATTTTAGAATTGATCATGCCATAACAAATCCTGATATGATTCACCAGTGATTTCACCTGAGAAGTATGAGCAGACAACATAGTATATCACTCTCTCTCCACTGCTGGTTGCTGTATCACTGGATAATGAAACTTGTTTCACAATTGATCTTTTCCTTTTGGCTAGAAACCAGTCAACTTATTTCATGTTTCTCCATTTCATTTGGCCTACCTTTGCTACTGAAGTTCAGAAAAACTTGTATAGTTAACTGCTATGCAAATAGATAAAATATGCATGGTGAATCATTAAATACAAAGCATATTGCAGATAAGTCTGGGGTTCCTGACTGGAGATGCCAATGAAAAAAGTCAGACACAGATAAAACAGTATGCAATTAAAATTTAATTTTTTCATTAAGAATGTAAAGTTTGGATATTAAATTTCATCCAAATGCTAAAGAGTACAGTATGGAACACACAAGAGAATTAAAAAATGACTGATACTTACAGTACACAAACAAATTAGCAGGAGCTGACCGAAAAGATAAGGGTGTTATTGCACATTAAAGTTAGATGTCATTTCCCCTAATTTAAGGGTATTCCAATTAGAGTTAACCTGAAGGTTATCTACTTTCATCTTTATCATCTTTTTGATAGTGTTAGCACAGATGTTGTGGCATCATGGAAATTATATGCATCATAAAAATGCAGCTAATTATCAGTGAACTAGTCACTTCTTATGTAAAATTAGTTTAATATCTTCAAGCGAATGTTTGTGACCCACTTGTCTGATAACAGCATCCATTATTGACCCATGGCATGCCCTGTCTATCTTTCCTTTCTTAAGCTCTAAGTGTCTGCCTGACACTGCATTTTCTCTTGCTGGAGATGAGAATAGTTGGGAACCACGGGGGAGATTAACATTTAGCACCCAATGGGTTTCCTTGAACACACTGAATTTTGTACTTCAATTTGCCTTTGCATTTGGAATACGAGGATTGTTCATGCACTGTCAGCATGAACAGGATGTGGAGATTTGTGTTATTAAGTATTTAAAAAGATATTCTTTGTTCACTTGTTATTGAAAACAATATATGTCAGGACTATGGTTTTAATAAGAAAATCATTATGTAACATTTCATAAAGCTGAATATGGATTCTGAAGGATTATGGACATTTTTGGCAACTGAACTTTGCTAAAAATTCTAGAGAACATATGAAAAAGAAAAGCCAAACTCAGAGAAGCTTTGAAAGATTTCTTATCTTTAGTACTTAAGTTTTTTTAAACTCAGAATTGTGTTGTTTTTCAGGGTAAAGCAAGATAAAAGACTAATCTTAACATATTGAAATATTTCTCTACATATTTTAAGAAAAAAATTTAGAGCTATGTACTGTTCAATGAATACATTATTCAGTGAACTTTGTCATCTTTCATTGAATAAATTATTCAATTACTTTTCTTCTCAGTATTTGACTAGGTTTATTATGGGTAAAATACCATTCATTGAACATATTACTCTACAAAAAAGGTATATTATCTGAATAAACTGTTCAGTGAGCATTTTCCCCTAGAATTTTCCCACTTTTATCCTTCCTTTTTTACAATGGTATAGAATAATTTATAGTTTTCACATCTGAAGATGGAATGACTGACGTTGAAAAAATGCTGAAGTGAATCTGAGATTACCTTTTTTTTTGTTCTGAAACTTTTTATCATTCAAAAACATGAAGGTGAATGTGGACTGCATCTTACCTACTGTTGTCATCCAATTCCAAGCCAAGCCATGTAAAACCTAGCTGTTAGAAATTATAGCAGTCATAACAACAGACGCAAAATATAAGAAGATTCCAAAAATGAAAAAAAAAAAAGATGTCAAAAATAAGACTATACAAGCTAACTGCAACAGGAGATTTCATATGTTCAGAAGCGCATCTGATATGGCAGATACCACTGACACAATTAGTTGATATGTTTGGGTTTTTTTACTTTAATATAGAATTTCTAGTTACTATTGCAAATAAAAAAAAAAATAATTGGGGAGGTTGCTGTGCATGAGGAACCTTTCTTTTAACAAATGTTTTGTTAGCATGTACTGTTTATAACCTCCAACTGGCTGAAAAATTAAAAGATACTACTTTTACCTGAAAGACTTGATCTGTCCACCTGGTCACTAAATGGCCTTTGAATCACCTAAAGGTTACACATTACAGCTACATTAATAAAAAGCATATTAAGAAAATGAAGTTAATAATGGACTGTGAAACATTTTTACATGCAATACTGTTCAAGCAGTCATTGTGTCCTTTGCAACACGACACTAAAAGGACCTGCAACAAAAATTAGGAAGTCAGAAGCCCCTAGGTAATGCTGCATTAATTTACTGGGTGTAAATAATATTCTGCTGGAACTTCAGCTTTGCAAGACAGCACTTGTGGAACTCATTTCTGGGAACACAGGATTGGAATGGATCTTCTGAGTGAAAAACTGTCTTTCTCTAGCATAAGGTGAGACTTTTGTGTTGTGCATTTATATAATCTTTCAAATGTCTGTTTAAGATGATTCCAAACATCTTTAGGGGTTTCGGGTTGTTTTCTTATAACACTATAAAGGCTGACTTAGAATCTTTCACTCTTGATGGCCTTTCTTATAATTTCAACCTGCATTTTCTTAGGGCAATTTATTCATGAGCTAACACTGTTCATTGTTTAGCTTAAAAAGCTCTCTTCTGTCCCTGATTTATTTCTGTCCTGATGAATAAACAAGGACAATGAAAACACAGAGAGAAATATAATCTTTTTCAGCCTTTATTGAATCAGGGGAAACAAGTAAGCTTTTTCATTCTTTCATGTTCTCCTTGTAGGAAATTTGTAATGTAATCAAAACAAGTAGCAAGAACAATATATGTTTTTAATATGTATCAGGTCTAGCCATGAATAAGGTATCCATTATGTGACCATCAGCTAGCATAAAGAACAAAAAGTCACTGCCTGCCACAAGGCACCAAATTTCAGACCCAACAAAGGAACATATACACCATTTTATGCAGCTGTGGAGTGTGGGTTTTCTTCCTTCTAGTAAATGCACAAAACTCCTCTGATAAGGATACATACATGTAAAATGTGTATCCACATCCACAAATTCTGTGGTCTTTCAGGACTTGCTTCTCAAGGCAGAAGCCAACTGCAGGATGGCAAAATGATCTCCTCTTCAACTGGGCATCCAAACTGACAGCAGTGCAAAATTCAGAGCCAGAGAGAGGCAAGGGGAAAAAACAATTATAATTCTGAAGGCTGGTAGTTGAAACCTTTAATAGAGTCATTCTGGGTTGACATTCTGTTCTGCCTCTATTATTTGCATATGGCATCATCTATTATGAACATTTTCCCAAATTTAATGGGTCATGTTGGTAGGCATGCAGATACAATCCAAGATGTTCCAGGATGCTATCCTTGCAGTTTACTATATTCAGAGATCTATGTTAGGTGCCCATGTCATGTAGTCCCCACACTGTATGGCTCATAATTCATTAGATATCTCAAAATAACATGCAAAGAAGCCAATGGACTGCTCTGGTTGTTGCAGGAAATCAACAAAGAAAATTCTGATTCCGCTGAAAGCATCATATCTTGACCAAAAAATGAAAATCTCAGATAATATTTTGTAACAGATTTGAAGGTGTCATGTACATAACCTCACTTAAAGAAATTGCAGATGCATTTCAGCCACTCTAATAATTCAGAGCCTCTATCATAATTAATTTGACAAGCCAAGCTTTTATACTGTATGCTTCACTATTTTCTGGGATAGGACTTCACCTTCTTAGCCATGTTTTTGCCAAACAGGTATTGGCCAAGGAAGACTGTTGATTCCTGCTCCATGCAAAGCAGGGCCTTCAACAAGGCAGTGACTAGTGAATAACATAGAGCTGTCTTCACCTTTCCAGCCTGCTCCCTGACTTGCTTTCCTATACACAAAAGTGTTTTGAAACTTGAAGAAATACCAAGAATGGCTCTTTCATCATAAAGAGCTTTTCCATTATTGAAGAAAAATGACAAGTAGAGGTCACAAAATAGTTGAGTGTAAACTCAAGGTGAAAACCTGGTTTAAGTCAGCAAAACTTGGCAGACACTATCAGCACTTAGTTCACTATCATTAAAATTTCCTATGCAATATTATATATATTACAGGACCTTCCTGGAAATATCAAGCCTCTAAGAGTCAGGATGATATAAGAGATAAATATTACAGCACTTTCCCCAATAATATCATGAGCCAAAAAGAAAAAAATATGTACAATGGAAATTTTGATATTTTTACAAAAATCACAAGCAGTGAGCTTGCTTTCTTTCATATTTAATAAAGATCTTTCCAGTCAGCTGCAGCTGACGATAAGTATAATATCTTTAAATGGTTAATCCAAGGATCACAGCTCAAGTGCTTTATGTGGTTAGGAGCAAGGAAAGCTGTTAGTAGACTCAGTGTGCATTTCATAAATCCAAGGATTTTTTTATTCCTTTTTTCCTTTTTTTTTTTCTTTTCGGTTTTCATTTGGCTTTCTACTATATCTTAAATGCTTTATTTTTCAGAGGAGAGATAAGACTTGGTTCTTCACATAAAACTACAGCTTAGCCATTACTTAGTCTTTCTCTGTTACAGAAAAGGTCCTGTCTGTGCACAGATGTCTCAGATTAAATTGTATCTCACAGTCCTTACAGTGCTCAGTACTAGATGAACTGCCAAAAGGGCCGTAGGCAAGAACTAAATTGCTTTGGTTTCAGTACACAGTGAATTTGGCTCAGACAAGCTGAATCAGTACATTAAATGCGAATCCCTCACAGATTTGAAAGCAGCCTTTAGCACAATTATTGACTGTGAGTGATGATTATGTCTAATTGAAGGAGACTTTTGCTACCTGTAGCTCAGTTGGAGTCCATGAGAGCCACAGCAAGGCACTGCATCTTAATTCAATGTTCCAGCTTGAAAGAAGCAATTGAACCTAAATCCTGAAGTGTATACACATGGTCGATAAACTTTAATAAACTTTACAGGTTCAGTAACTAGACTGAGTGTACATAATTCAATTTTTTAATTCAGGAAGGGAAAATAGCTAACAAGTATGTTAGGCTACAGTAATGTATTAGTTCATCTCATGCAGAGGCCTTCTCAGTAAAAGAAAAAGATATAGTTTCATGCTTGTCTTTGGAACAAGTCCTAAATCTGCTGTTTTATACACTATATTAATGCTCTACAGGTGGGAGATTACCAGGTTATTTGGGTATGACCCAACTTCCAGTAAATTTGTGAGGAAAATAAAATAATTTGACAATTTTGCATCTTTTGCTACAGAAGTTATGCCAATAATAAGGAGAAATGAATGCTTTTCTTAATAGATTCTGCCTCTCTCCCCTAGATTTTTTGGCATGTTTTCATGGTCTAACAACACTGCTGTACAAAAAAAAAAAAAAAAGGTGATATTCTATGTCTCAATCCTTCCCAAAAAAGCGTTATTGATTTTTCTCAGTGAACAAAATTAGATATTCTCAGGGGCCCTACAATCAGAATTCTGTTATTCTTCTGTTCTATAAAAAAGTAAAAATTTGTCAATCTGTTCACAGCAAATATTTCTCTCCCTCAAACATGTGTGGTGACCTATTAGATCTTTTCTAGGCTTAGATTAGGTTCCCTTGCTGCCATTATGATGATAACATTCACAAAGAGCTCCGTGACAATGCATTTTTCATATTTTCCATGAGCATGCAACTATGTGAATTATGCAAATTTTCCATTTAAATTGCTCCCTTACTAAATAATTGATATAAAAGGCAAATATGAGCCATACAGGTTGATTGTTCCTTCCTAGGGGCTTGCTTACACATTTCGTAGGCCTGAGCTTTTAGCAAAGAAAAATTAATTTGAACCTTGTCTTAGAAAAACAGTGTAAATCGTAGGCTGCATGAGCAGGAGGGAATGAAGGATGTAAAGAGCGATCTGTGATAACATATGCATTGGTTCGGCACGGCCTGGTTTTGGGTAGCAGGGGGGCTGCAAAAATGGCTCCTGTGAGGAAGCTGCTGGAAGCTTCCCACCATGTCCCGCAGAGGCAATGGCTGATGGCTCTGAAGACGGACATGCTGCTGGCCAGAACTGGGCCAATGAGAGAGGCTGGGAACGTCTCTGTGATGACATATTTAAGAAGAAAATCAAAACAAAGTCAGGTGGTTTTCGCTCCTAGTCAGAGAAGAGGAGGAGGTGAGAACATGTGAGGGAAACAACATGGAGACACCAAGGTCAGTGCAGAAGGAGGGGGAGGAGGAGCTCCAGGAGCCGGAGCCAAGATTCCCCTGCAGGCCGTGGTGCAGACCATGGGGATCCATGGGGAATGCAGAGATCCACCCGCAGCCCCGGGGCCCACGGGGAATGCAGAGATCCACCCGCAGCCCGTGGGGATCCATGGGGAACGCAGAGATCCACCGGCAGCCCCTGGGCCCACGGGGAACGCAGAGATCCACCCGCAGCCCGTGGGGATCCATGGGGAACGCAGAGATCCACCCGCAGCCCGTGGGGAGGTGCTCACGCCGGAGCGGGTGGATGCCTGGAGGAGGCTGTGATCCAGAGGAAGACCCGGGGGAGAGAGAGGGCCCTTGCTTCCAGGCTGGAGCAGCCTGTCCTTGGAGGACTGCACCCCGTGGAAGGAGAGACCCACGGCGCAGCAGTTTTGGGAGGACTGTGTGCCCTGGGAGGGACTCACGCTGCAGCAGGTGCGGTTTGGCTGCTGCTCCTGAGACTGGGCCCACGCCGGGGAAGTTTATGGAGAACTGTCTCCTGTGGGAGGGACCCCACGGCCTCACAGGGGATGGACTCTTCTCCCGGAGCAGCGGAAGGAAATCTCGGTGATGGACTGACCAAAACCCCCCTGCCTTGTCTCCCTGCACTGTTGGTGGGAAGGAGGGACGGGCTGGTGGGGGAAAGTATTTTAAGGGCTTATTTTACTTCTCATTACCCTCCTCTGATTCTGTTAGTAATAATTTTCACTTAGCAATCAAGGTTGAGCCTGTTCTGCCCTTGAAATGTTTCTCCCACTCTCCTTATCTCACTCATGTAGCCTCTGTTAACCCTCTTTCCTCTTTTCCCTCCTTTTGCCCAGCTGTGGTAGGGGAGGGTGAGCGAGCAACTCTCGTGGATGCCTGGCGTTGGGCCAGCATCAAGCCACGACAACATATTTTGGCAAAATCATTCCATAATAAATAGTACCCAAAAAGACTTGAAACTCATTGCTGAGTATCTATAGTCGTTACATGCAGACAAGCCCACACACCATTTCTACTGAGTCCTCTCAGGTTAACTACCCCAGGACTGGGGATTATCAGAACTAGGTATGTATCCTCTCTCTATGTATACTCTCCATAATTTCTTAGATTTAAAGCAACAAAAGCCTTAAAGTGGTCTGCTAGCAGGAAGGTTTAAATTGCCAGCACAGACTGCAGTCTTTTGGGTTGATAAATTAACTAATGGTGACACTTTGAAATTTTATAGGTGGATAAACTTCATGAACAACACTCTCCTTCTTGCACGGTTTCCAGATATCTGATAGGAACAAGCGTGTTTTTCCAAGATTTCAAGAAATCTATGCAGTAGTACCTTTCTCTTCACTATAACTTCCTTTTTGGATTCATTATTACTATATTCATTGTGCCTGTATTTATGCCTTATCTACCTTGATCTTTGTTATCTTCTGGATATGCTGTTTCTTCCACTCTTCAGATTTTCTAATTGAAACTGCCTGCGTTCAAATTTTTTCTAAACTTTTACTACCACCATCTTTATGCCTTCTCATGTTACTCACTTTAACCAAACAGTCATCATCTCTTCCCCTTAGCTATGGGATCTCAGTACTCTCTACTATGTGCCTTGCATTTAGTTTCCCTTTCTATTTCTAATTCCAGTCTGCCTACTCTATTCCCGTTATGTCCTGAGCCTGGCATACCCCCCCTCCCCCCCCCCCCCCCCCCCCCC
>VWZT01004852.1:298797-335320 GCA_013397055.1 Pachycephala philippinensis | reverse complement strand
GTGTGCAATCTTCCTCTTTTTGGTCTTCTCCTCTCTCTTATGGTTTAGTATGGTAAATCCTTAGCACTGACAGAAGAAGTGAGCAGATTTCTTCAACCCAATTCTGTTTTCCAACAGCACTTCGTCCCATAGACACCAGCAGCAAATTTATAGTGTTATTCTGTGGAGGTATTTTATGCATAACGTGCTCAGAACTCCAAGTTGTGGGGAGGAAGAATGTTATTTGATTAAATGAGATGTCATCAACCTACAAAATGCAATTTGTTCAAGATTTAAAACATGCTAGTTTTGGTATCTTGTCCAAATTCAGCTAATTCAAGATGAACTTGCTGTTCAGCCATTTTCCAAAACACAAAGCTCCTAAAACATTTGAAAGGAAAAATGTTGATAATTTTAACAGTGAAAAAAATACCTAAACTGGCAAACCTAGTTGAAATAAAAAGAAATCAGGAAAAAATCAGGCACATGGTGTGGCAAACTTCAGTGCAAAGAAGCTGTGTCCAAATTAAAAAGAGACAAAAGCTGTATTTTAAAAAGGCATGTCAGGGAACCAATCTTGCTTGCCATATTCTTCACTATTCTGGCAAGCAGTCCTTTAAAGAAAGGGGAATTTTATCTGAAGGGGAGCACTGGGAATCAATTGCTTTTTTTTTCTTTATATGGGGTTGGTGAAATGACATTTTCAAAACAGTCTCTGAAATGTTGTATTTTGTTCCACTTTTTATCAGGAAAATTTTAAATGGTGACACCAAAATAACAGTCAAACAACACAAAACAAATATCTCACAAATCAACCACACTGGACATTAAGAAGCATCTTTGCTTAGGATATCAAATTATCACAGGTAGGAGTTTGAACCAGGATCTTTAATAAGTGTCAGAGAGTTAATTTTATGTAGAAGGTTTATGGAATTTGTCTTCTTCCTTTCTTTCTATTTTTCCTTTCTTTTTTAAAACTGTAATTTATAAAATCCTTCCTTGCAGCTAACCTTTTCGTAGAAAGGAAAATTAAAGACCCCTTCAGAAAATAAAATATTGAAGAGAAACATAAAGCTGTTGCAATTTTAAAATAAATTTGGCATAAAAAAATTGTGGCAGAACGAAAGGGAAACTTATATTAAAGTTACTGTATATGTTTGAGCCCTGTTGATTAGAGGATCTAAGCTGTCATATACATATATACAGAACCAGCACGGAAGCCATCAAAACTCTATAACACACTATTGCTTTTATTTTTGATGCTGTTGAATTGAAGTGTTAGTATTTTTCACCATGCTTATTTGTCATTAGCTGAATTTCCATAGAAAGATTCAATGAAAACTTTGTAACCGTTCCCCAAAATTGATTCAGTTTTGTTGGTGTTTTTTTTCTTTGGTTTATTAATATCTGTTTCCTTTTTAGATTTGACTTACAGTTTTGGGGCTTGAAATGCACAGTTGTCAGAGAAGTGTCGTTCTCTGTCTTCAAAATTATCCATTTCTTGACATGACAAAAATGTGTTCATTTGGTTTCTGAAGGCCTGATGCTTTGAGATACATTGTCCATTTTATAAATCTGAGAGACTTTATAACATTGCCAATCATATATCTGAGAACAGAGTACTTAACATGGAAAATCTCAGATTCTGCTTTTCCGAAGTGAGGTACCATGAAACAACACTTGAGGTGTTATATCCACAACCAGATCCAGAAACCTCACACAGATATTCTCTTGAACACAACCGGGCAGGAAGTCACAACTTCCTGAGAATGGCAGCAGATCCCATTTCCTGGTCCTCCCTAAATTTTGAAGTAAACAGAGCCAGGAACTGCTGTCTTGCACAGAAACAATATGTCGCCAACCCAGGGACCAGTTACATCTTCCTCTCAGGCAGAAGGGCATGCTGAACTACATTTAGTGTCTGCCAATAAATTTAATCTCCTATTTACAAAAAGACAGTGCAACAGTGGAACTGGTTGCTCAGAGAAGTTGTGGTTTCCCCACCCCTGGAATTGTTCAGGCCCAGCATGGATGGGGCTTTGAGCAACCTGGTTTCATAGAAGTGGGGTTGGAACCAGATGATCTTTAACAATCCTTCCAATCCACACCACTCTTGAAATGTTAAAATTAGCCCACACATCTGCTGTTCAGAACAGAGTTCTAAAACTCACTGAGACAATTCTTCTTTGAGGGTGGGTCACAGATACAAAACATGGCTTACCATTACTAGAAATTACTTTTACGCCAGGGACAGAACCCTGTGCAGAGGGTCAGAAGGTACTAAGTTTCAAATAAAACTGTTCAAAATTATTCTTTCCCACAACAAATAGTTAGAAAAATCTTTCTTGTACTAATGTGTAAAAAAATGACAAACTTTTCCCTTTTCAGATTTTAATGAAAATTTAAAACTCTGAAAAGCAAACTCTGTGACTCCTATTTACAAATTCATCAAAAGATTGTGTTTCATGGAAATATTTTTCTTCATGACATACTGCATTTAAAAAAAAAAGATTAATTAAAACAGACTTTGAAATGTTATTTTGAAAGTGAAATTTGCCATTTTAAAATTATTTTTATTTCATTGCCTTTATTTTATGTCATATCATATTATTATAAAAATAATTCTGAAGCAATATATTTCAATAATTTTAAGAGAAAATATTTAAAAATATGTTTCCATTTCATTATAGAAAAAAAAATCCAAATATTTTTTCTCAGTAACATAAGATCTAATTCTCACCCAGCTATATTTTTTATCCCACAGGCCCTAAACACCCCTCTAAGAACAGATGTGAGCAACAAGGTTTTTCTTTGTTTACAGCACTGGATTGGGGTTTAACTGAATTTAATTATTTCAAAGTATATATTTTATGTGGTCAGATTTGCTCAACACAGTCTACCTTGAGTTGCTTCCTTTCACTTCAAAAATTCTAATGGGACATCAAAGTGGCATGTGGTAATTATACCACTGAATGTATGTTATTAGCAAAGATTAGATTTATATCTGCTAACAGATAATATAACAAAACAGCTGTAAGTATAGAATTGATACTGATATAAATGGGATGAATTCTTAAAACATTTATTGCTACTTTTTGAGGTCCCAGGAAAACATCTGTATACACTTTAGGTGTCATGTTTATATTAAATATTTAAAGTTGCATTTGCTAGAAGTTTTAGATGTTGGTAGGGTAAAGGCATGTATCCTATCTAAAAAACATAAAATATGCTAGAAACTCATAGTACCTTAAATCTGATACCAGCTACTGGCTAGAGAATGTAGTTATCATAAACTTTTAAATTCTTCCCAGGTTTAATCTTCTTTAAAATTATAATCCTAACAATCAAAACTTGAACTCGTGGATCTGTTCTATGTACTAGGGATATATACAACACCCAGTGTTCATAATTGTATAGATTAGACCTGGTTTTTGCAGGTAAATACTTTATGCAACCAGTAGTATCAGAAGGAATAAGTGACTGCACATGCTCAACTAAGTGGTGCTGAAAATAATCTGTTTTTTTCAGGAAGAATCTCAGCACTTTCTCAGAAAATCCCATACCTTTAAAATGCCTTATATTGTGTGAATTTCTCTTTGTCAGTTTTGAGGTACCTATCACAGTAAAAACTGTCTGGCATCTAATAAACTAACTATCTCAATAATTTATCTTAATTAATACTGAGAAAATGTTGCTGCACTGAATTCCTGTAGAAGTATTAATAGCATAATAAACCATTTTAATTCATTCTGAATGCTGTTTTTTAGAGTGTGGTTCTTTAGTCTAATGGCATATACCATATTTTTACTGTATGTATACCTAAATTGAATTCTGCATATAACAGAGAGCAAAGGTTCCTGAATTATTTAATGAAAAAAGCCAAAGCCCACATCTGTGGTTTTCAGCAAAGCCCACTTAACACTCTGAAAAGAAAAAGTCTGAGATTAAGTGTGCAGTTTTGCCTGTGAAAAAACAAATAACTTGAGCAGCCAGGCTGAGCTTTGTGATCACTGAGGCCAAGGAAAAGATTGTCTTCACAGAGAGTGGAAAGGCCTCAGTGTTTTTGGACAGTCTGCATCCAGATGTGCAGGTCTGTATCCCTGTTGTTTCACAACACCACTTGAACCTGCTGGTCCTATTTCCACTTCTTTCACCTGACCCTGCTGTATATCCACCCAAGCACCTGAAGGCAAGGTGATGCTGGTGTGAATACTCATCCCCAGATTCTTGCTGATTCTTGGGCATCATGTTTTCTGTCATATAGAACTCTACCAACCATTCCCAAACAAATAATTCCCAGATAAATAATCCAGAATTACGCTTAGTCTTTCACTTATTTCTCTTTCAAATAGCTAGTCAAGCTTCTTAAAAATCCTCATGGCAAGCTTTAAAGCCGGTTACTTTAGTGTGAACAGCCTAGCACACTCTATGAAAATGACATTTGTTCTGCAGGCATCATAAGTTTCCTTGCACTATGTTAACACTTGATTCTATTTTTCTGTGCCAGATTTAGCCCTGATCTAGTTCATGTCTCTTTAAGTCCAATTCTATTTTCTCTATTTTTACGATTCTTTTAATAACCAAGATCAAGGAAATTCTGACAGGAGGTCAGAATATAACACTTGTCTATAGCTAGTTTGAATTTGACAGAGTATAACCCTGTTACATGGGAGCTGTGTGTCTGTTTGAATGTGTGTGTGTTTCATGGTGCACCGAATAAAGATGAGGATAACATTTTTCACATAATTGTAATTTTAATTTTAGCAGGATTATATCATATGTTGTCTTTCTCCAAATATTTGAAGCATAAATTTTAAAATTTGAGAAGGCATCTTCAACTAGAAATTCTGACCAATAGGAATAATGTGATACGGTCTACTTTATAAATAGTATAAGCAGACACCATTAAAAGGTTTACATGTAAGTGACAGACAAAAAGAGCTCATGGGAGATTTGAGATACTTACACATGTGGTGCTGATGCTTTTCTATTCCCAGGTTTATTAATTTAACACTGAAATAGTGGACATTCACTTCCACCTGTGAACTGACTTGTGATTACTCCATATTCTGTGAGATTATACCTCCAAATCTAGAACAGAGTAACAAAGCATGGCACTAAGTCAGGTACCTGCCTTTTTCCTTAGCCAGTGGTAATGATTACCAGAAAAACAACTGTGGCACTGTGGCTGGTCCCAGGTGGAAAAGGCATTTTCCTGAACATTCCAAAGAGCAATATGTATCTAGCTCAGACTTCAACAGGTTAAGTTAATCACATTAACCACATTACACTCTTCTTTCTCTATACACAAAATTACCTTTGCAATTGATTACAAATACACTACACAGTGTATAGTGTTCAATATCCATAAAGTTCTAAAATGCTTAAAATATGTCCCCAAAAAGAAACATATGTATCTGGGGCAGAAAATATTATTCCGTGATGAAGCAGCACGTTAAATTTGCAGTAGAGGTAAGCTTGGATAGAACAATTAATTCTTGTGTGGGATGAGCATGGCTTTTCATGCCCAGCTTCTGTGACAATGACAGAGCACAGCTTATAGAACTCCATGGACAAACTGAAGAACAATTTTCAACTCTGCATTAAATGTGTTACACCGCACTGATACAATGGACATCAAATTCTGCACCATGGGGCAGAAATGCAGGGAAGAATCGCTTCTTTGCAATGTTTCTGTGTTTTGTTTAGAATTTAAGACTGATTTGATATTTTGGAAATATTCAGTAGGTGGCTACTGATGCTAACTAATTTCATTAATGGGTTTATCACTTTTTACACCTGCTGTTCAGGTTCATTATTTGACTTGCTGTGAACAACAGCAATTGTTCCCTTGTCAGGGAATCTCTCATGCAGCAGAGAGTCTTATCACACATCAATGGCCCTAAGAGGCAGGTGATGGGGGAATTGGTTTGGTAAAAGTGTGATAAAAGTGTGACATTCCACTTAATAATTATGTTTTCACTGAAGTAGAAAATTTCATGTTTCACTGGTACCATATAATGGCATCTGGAAATGGTTTTCTTTCTAACCAGACCATTTGAGGTCTACGCTCAGTATAAGCAATTGTCATTCTGCATTTTAGGAGGGGCAATCGCAAATGGGTCCAATGTAATTTGCCTCTGACCTAGAGCAACAAGAATGTTCCCAGCTCTACCACCATGATGCTGGATGAAAGTTGTTCTGCTGTATAAACAACTCTGCCCCCTCCATATATTTACACAGAAAACTGGAATAATTCCTGGATTATTCCAGCTGGCTTCCACTGCGTCTGAAAAAGGTTAAGAATGCACAGGCAGCTTTTTATGTCTTTCCTACCAAGTGCATGTCATTTCAGCAAAAAGATACAATTTGATAAAGGCTCCTTATAAGAATTATTATGAGCATTTTATTTTAGAGGAGGGAAAATGAATAACTGTTTTCCCTTTCCTTTGTGGCATGCAAACTCCCTTACATTTACACATTATGCAAACTTCAAGGAGAAAGCAGTTAGTATGTCAGAGAACCAGCAGTGATAACACTTGAGCAGAGCAGTCTGCAGCATTCTCTTTAGTTTCACGACAGGCACATTAGTCTGGATGTTAGCTGCTTCTCCTTAATTGGATTGCTTGCATAAATTGCAATACAAGGTGGACATGTGATAGCTTTCTTTTTCACCAATCAGTCATGTCAAGAGAACCTTATGTATTTTATATAGAAAGTAGAAAAAATGATAATTTGAAAAGATGAGAAGATGGTGCAGGGTAAAAGCTGATATTCTTTCTTTATAACAGATAGCCCCAAGTTGTAGAGGCCATTATTTCTTGCATTTTCAGAGCAAATGAACTTGACAGATGGCTGTGTCACCTAAACCCCTACCTACCAACTTGATTATGCAGAAAACAATACAATAGAAAAGAAATCATTACTGAAGGAACCTGGTTAGTCCACAGAGGGCTGAGCGGTGCAGAAGAACAAAATTACAGTTGTGGAATTGAACAGCAAGAATACATTTAACATAAAGTGGGTTACAGCAAGGCAATCAGTCATGGCTAAAGCTATTGTCTAGGCTTGCTTGCATGGTATATGAAGTAATCTGTCATCTACCACTGAATTTATGCTTAGTTTATAGTAGAAAAATACAAAGGTTTTGCCAGGGCATGTTCTGGTAGTCTTAAGTAGCTCAACTATGGATCTATGAAATTAAAATTATGGGAATTCAGGACATTTTTCTCCTTCCAATCTGTTTTGGAGGACATTAACACCAAAGTAAT
This sequence comes from Pachycephala philippinensis, assembly GCA_013397055.1. Classification (NCBI taxonomy): domain Eukaryota; kingdom Metazoa; phylum Chordata; class Aves; order Passeriformes; genus Pachycephala; species Pachycephala philippinensis. The sequence continues at coordinate 328,070 of VWZT01004852.1, read as the reverse complement.
TTCTTCTCCCTTCTCCCATGTTACTCAAACATTAACCAAATCCCACCACTTAAGGAAAGACAAAACAGGCTGGGCAAGACAAATACTCAGCACCACTCCAGGTTATACAGCACTACCATTACTCCATAAAAAGTTACTCTGGATTTGCTGGAGGTCTGGCTGTGGAAGCTTCAGAATGACATCCAGCTTGACAGAAACAGAGCAGGGCAGCATCTATTCCTGGTGGCCCTGTCCCCACATTAATTTTTACACATTCTTTGCAAAAAGATAAAATCTCTTATCAACGTTATTACTGCTTCTCAGTGGTATTATTATACGATCTCATACATCAGTTGCGACAAAATGGGCTTCTAGTCTCTGTTTCTCTTGACAGTTTCAAGCAATACAATCCACTACCATATGCTTGAGGGCTTACCACCTGGTAAGACCTCATGTTAATTAATTATTTCAATTAACTGTTTTTGATATAACCCAGCGCACCTAGTCTGCCATTAACACCATTGAAAATATCAGTTTTAGCAGGATTAATACTAGGTGTGTTTGTTCACAGAGGGGTGCTTTCAAAAGGTTTGATACAGGTGGTGGAGAGTCAAGACTGCCGAGAAAAACTAACAGAGCAGGGAAAAACTCTCCCTGAAGAACACAGTGGACTTCTGTCCCAGAAACAGCTCTTTTTCCTAAATTACCAGGCTTCTCTGATATTCACTATGTACATGGCTGACTTCCACTTTTTCCCCGTCCCTTTTTGGGACAGTCACACTCTTACATCACGGGGAAACCCATGCAGTAGCAGGTAACCAAGTGTCCAGGAGTAAGAGTCTCACTCCCAGAACTCCTTAGCATCCTGAGAAAAAGACAAGAGAATGGAGTCTCCAAAAAAGAAAAATCTGTGTCTTCATTGCTCTGCAGCTTGCAAGTCTCTTGCTATCGTATTAGAACTGTTTCAGCCAGATGAAGACAAATAGAGATATTTTTAGCCTCAGAATGCAACCTATGCAGATGAAGCTTTCAGTATTTCCCTGATGCTGTGATCCATGCAACTTGAACAGCTCTAGCACATCTTCTTTGGAGACTTGTGTCTTTTTTCTTGGTCTTAGGTCCAAAGAGTGAGTCTTTGGAATATCTAGAGATTGAGCCTAATCTGCAGGAGCAGAGAAGAGTTCACATCCTCCTCTAAGGCGTTAGGGACAGTTCATTCAAGAGAGCTCAGACATCTTTTGTTTTTCCAGCACAGGAATTCTGTCTGCAATTTTTGCTTATTGGTGCAGGACTTCCAGATCTCTTCTAGGTTCAACACAATGATTGGTTTTGGTAATGTTGAAAATACAAACAGAAACCCTCTGCTTGATTGTAGGATACCTCAAGAAAAACAGGTATTTAACAGTGAAAACTTACCTACAAAGTCTTTATGTAAACCAGAGGTAAGATATGTGTTGCCTATCTTGCGAACAAAAAAAACTTTGCCATGTGAAGCTTTCTGAGTCCATAGAAGTACGCAAGCATGGAACGATATGAGTTCTGTAACATGAACAGGGAAGTATAGACTGTACTATTCATTTGCATGAGGCTTTCTTATTTCTTATTTTCCCATACTGGGAAAATACCTTTCTGGAACAAAGTTCAAACACTCTCACAAGGAGACATAGAAGAACAAGCCAAATCAGAATAATTCAGTGGGACAGGACATCACCCACTCTGGAGTTCAAATAAACCTTAGGCAACTGTGTGACTGACAAAATCATGTAATTTGTATTAAAAACAGGGAAAATGAGCTTGCCAAATGACTAAATCACCTTTGTAAGAACTGACCCTAGTTAGTGCAGAGCAGAAAAGCCTATTTTGGTATCTAAAATACTGAAAGAAATTAAGATAAAAACACAGATTTAAAACTCCTTATAGAATTTGCTAAAAACTTCTTCAGTACTGAAACTAAGCCAGAATTTTCCTGCTCTTTCAGACATCAACTCTTCTGCTCTTGCCTTGACAGACATGATGTGTTTATCATATCCAGAATTTAGACATACATAGCCCCTGATATTGATATTATACATACACATATTTACCTTTTTACTGGTAAAAGTCCTAACTAAGATAATATTTTTCGTTCCTTTTGATTCCTATTCAGTTCATCTCTGAAAAATCATGTTTTATCTTTCCATCGTTGTTCCATTTCTGAAGTCTTGCTCCTTCCAAAAGATTGTCAGGATATTCTATGAGAAGTTCAGGGGTTACAATCATTCAAGGAAAGAACAAAAATTTTCAAAGGCATGTCTGGAAGTTGTTGAAAGGTGATGTTGCAGCATCCAAAATGTGAAGACCATTGTGGGGATACACCTGACATTTAGGTAGTAACAACAATCAAATTCTAGAGACTGCATTTCTTAATTTATTGATATATGTCTGTATCATCTCAAATCCTGTATTGAACTGGGATAGTCTAACAACTAAGTTCAAAACAAGGTTTCCTTTTCCCTCTGTGTTTATTAAGTCTTGAAAGAATTGAATAATTCACTTCCTTTCCAATAAATTAAATTAATTTAGAACCAAATTTTTTTTAACGTCAAGAACATCATTCTAGTTTACCTGAAAAGCTCACAATCTGACAACTAGAAGTTTAGCACAGCTTTATCGAGAGCATCCCCCAGCTTCCTGATTTCAGACGTTTTACTCCCTCCTTTCATGTGCAGTCAGAATTTTGCCAGAGCAGCCCACTCTGCGCCTGCTACTCAAATTCCCAATATCCGTCAGATTAATGCCAGGATAGGATGTAACAGTGATCCTCTTCTGCTGATGCACTCCATACTCTGAACAAAAAAATATCTCTCATTTAGAACTAAACGGCAGATTACAAGAATCATATTCTCCCTCCTCTAACCTCTGTCTGTGTTTTCACTTCACCCAGGGTAGATTTTGATCTTGCCTTTGTCATTTCCTGGTGTACTTTCAGCCCTTCACCTGAATCAAAGACACATGTTCCTCACAGGCTGAAATTTGCTTTGAGGAGCAACTTTCCTCATGCTTCATACTTAGTATATCAGCTGCTTGTTTGGCTTAATTTTTATGTGTTTTTCAGTAGGGTAAGTAATCCACAGCTTTTCAGTTACTGCATGAATAAATGCATGTGTGATTAATTGCTCTATTCGATATTATTAACTTACCAAGGATATTTTATTTTGATTCTCAGGTTGAGTTCTAACGTGATGACAAAACCTAGTGATAAGGAAATACTACTGAGTTCCTCTCCCTAGCAGGATACAGTTGTCCTTAGATGTATGTCAGATAGTGATTGTTCATCTTGCTTTATACAAACAATCCCACCTTGGAGTTTATGCCTTGTCTTTATCTCCCCAAGTAATGTTATTACTCTTTGGAATTTTTTTTTAAACAGTATTTTTTTTCCTCTACATTGAATCCATGAACATAATTAATGGCATGGAATTGACCTGATTAATTACTGACACTTCAATTTTGCAGCTGATGAAGTGCACTTCAATAAGTAATATTCACTGGCTGCAGCTGCCTTGTTCGTATGCTGCTTGTACTGGGATTCCTTTACAACTAGCACACTTCCCAGCCAGCCCTGAGACTAACTCGGCTTGCAGGAGTTTTGTAGACCTGTCAATCTATAAGCCCCATTCACTTGCAGCAGCAGGTAAGATTGAGACCATTTACAAAGACTCCTGGTACCAGTATTAAGGCAGGTGAGATATTTAGAAGAAACCAGTCTGGGGCATCATTCCCTGCCCGTTGCCACAGGAGCTACACGTAAAATGGGTCGCCTCTAATGGGCAGTATGTGAACCTGTTTTCTTCTAAAGACCTTATATAGAATATGTGATTGTGAAACTGGCTAATTAAATATCTTTTAGTGATTGTTTGCTGAAATCCAGTTCTAGAAATGAAATGCTCTATGAATTCAAACTAACACATACACATAACTATGTCTAACTATTGTTTGGTAGTTGTTGGGGTCCAGTTCTCTTTACCAACAGGCTGCAGAAGAGTCAGAATCTCAGGACTTGATCCTGTTGCTTCCTACACTTGTGTTCTGGTTATAAAAAAGGTAATCGTATTCTCTGACATTGCCTTTTAAGGATGAATCTCACCTTGCTCTAAGAGTCTGAAAACAGCTAGAGTTTGCAACTTTAGTTCTCAGAAACTTTTCTTCCTATTGTACAACATGCTGCAAGGCAGTTCACAATTCTTAGTTGTTCACAGCATTAATTTACTTTATTGATGACATCATCAGTATTTTGTCTAGTTGTCCTGAGTAAAGCTGACCATGGAAGTTTTGAACATTGATTTTTTTTTTCCCCTTCTGTAGCATAAGCGAATGATTTATCATCTTCTTCTGGGACATCAGCCAGAGGCAAGGAATAGCTCTAATAACATGCTCTGAAGTGACTTATACTGACTATGTGTTTAAAAATGTGGTCAAATAATATGCTGTACCTGGACATAGGAACATCAACCATGGGGAAAGACAGGAAAGCTTTTTATACAAACAAATGGCATCTGCCACACAACAACACAGAACCCAGTTTTCTTTCAAAAATAGTTCAGAGATATCTTTCACTTGTATTTGAATGTATAACATTTTGTGCTCGATTTTTATTATTTAAAATTTTCTGAATAAAATATTGTGAAAATCCATCTTAAAATCAGCAAAAGGTAGTACAAAACAAAAGTTTCATGTACAAACTTTCTTTCTCAATGGGGATTTAGATTTTGACATCACTAATTTTCTTAATTTTCTTTCCTTGACATTGTATCAAAGTACAATCTTGAAAAAACAAATCTAAAGCAACGAAAGATACAATAATTACAACCATTACCATACTTTGAGAGGAAACGTGAAGGCAAGGATGAAAAATAATTTCATAGGATTCCTATCTCTCTGTTACCTCAGTGGATTCATGTATGTGAGAGCATGAAAGGAAAACAGATTGCATGCAATTAAATGTTACATTTCCTTTAGTGACAAAGCTGGCTATTTCCTGATTTATGTAGCAGTCCTATAAGCAGTCATATTGCCACCATTGATACAGCAGGAGAAGGAAAAATGGTAGTACAAGGATGGGAAAAAATTACAAAATGTTAAAGGAAATACTACCTCCTTATGCTGGAGGGAGAGAAAAAAAAAAGCAGATAATTGGAGGAATGCATTTTACAGATAAAAATTAATTTTAATTGAGGAAGCAACTAGAAATAATTTACAAACAAATTTATAAATTAGTCTCAGAGTTAAAATATTTCTAACAGGCAAAAAACCCACAAATAAAGAGTGGGAAATATATATTTTTTCATTTTGCATATGTGCAGTCTAAGCAAAAAGAGATGCTTCAGGCATATGTGGGTAAGTAATGACAAACATTTACATTAACTGCATTTGGTCTCTTTCTTATTTGCTTTCCTGCATATTTATTTGAGGAAAGCTTTGGTATCTTAAAAGTTCATTTGAAAAGACTGGAGCCCAAAGATGGCATGTTTATAAACATGTCATGAACTTTGGTTACATGCAGAAATGCAATTTATTTTGAGACTGAATAGAAATCATTTTGGACAGGACAGGAACTGTTTATATAGGTCACATCATTCAGTAATTCATATAGTCCTTCATACACACTACTACTAGGCCAGATTTTTAGTTAAAGTAAATGGGTGTAGCTTGATAGTTACATGATGCTTCACAAGCGCCTGTTTTGATGTTTCTGCCTCATATAGATAGATTAAAAAATAAATATTCTGTGATTCTAGGAGTTCACATGCTCAAAAGAATTAATTTATTTTCTCCCAGGCTGTAGTACTGACACAGAACACTTTCTAGTCTGGTTTTTGGGTTTGGATTTTTTTTAATTAGAGTAAATTCAAGACTGTTAATCAATCAGAATAAACTATTTTAATTTATCATTAGTTTATTGTAGTAGTAAATATTTTCATAAATTTAGATTAAACATGTTAAAGTCTACCAAGTTCCAGTCCAATGGTAAATCTCATAAACACCAGATTTCATTAAATTAAAAAAAAAAGAATCTGAAATATCTTTTTCTAAAACTGTTTCTATATGGCAAAAACTATCCTGAAAATATAGAAACTAATTTTTCTTTCTGCAGGAAAAATAATTTTTTTTTTTTTTAACAGTAATGCATTAGCTGAGTATTTTAAGCTTTACTGAGATTTCTCTTCTTGTCCTTCAAAATCTGTCAAGTTGTGAAAAAATTACTTCTGAATCCTTATTACTCTCTGGAAATATGAGTTCACCACAATCCATGCCCTATTTCTCAACTATTTCTTGTATAGTTATGCCCTTTCCAATGCATCAGAAACACAGAAGTTAATGAATTTTAACTCCTTCAGACCTTCTATTTTTTAGCGTGTGAGTTCAGCATCTTGTTAGTCCACCAGACCCTCTCAGGCCACACTCTTTTGATATACAAGAAAGGTGTTCAGTGAACATCCTCAAAAGTCACTTCTCCCTCCTACTTAGCTTGTCAGGATGAACAGGTTTTAAGTAACAGTTTTCACTCTCTTTGCGCAACCATTTTGGCTGCAGGAATTACTTGGAAACAAATGAGTCAGCCACCAAGAAGAGAAATTATCTTCCTTTCCCCTGCATAGGACCCAAAGGAAAATCTCTGCCTCTCATTTCAAGGGATTCGCACAGGTTGGGGAAGAGCAGGTTAGTGCCGGCTGTGCACTTGATGTGAGCACCATCTGGCAGTGGCAGGGAAGGGTGACTCTGGGGGAACACTGTCAGGAGCACTCTGCTGCTGCTCTAAAGAGGAGCAACATCAACATCTTGCAGGAATATGCTGCTGGTTTTAGCATATGTGATAACAGACTGAGACTGGACATAGCCACTTCTTATGGGACTACATTTCCCTAGCTGATGAGGGATCCATTTCTGCCTTTGTGCTGCAAGAAATCTGAGTTTGGGGTTTATTCTCCTTGTGCCTTTCTTGAGCACACAAACCAGTGTCCTGATTGTTTATCTTCCAAATCTACTGGGTTCCAAGGTATGTGCCAAAAACTTTGAGGTTTTCATGTTACACTGTGTAAGATACCTGCAAGCTACAGCAGTGAATCCAAAGGAACAGTTGCTTCCTGTAGGAAGAGCTCCTGAGGCAGATTGATTTTAACACACAAAATTCTGTAATGTAAAAACAGTTTCTAAATGTTACTTGGAAAAAAAGTCAAAGCAGGAAGCTACCAGAGGCAGCCTACACAAAAAATAATCACAGTAGCAGATATTGGCACCAACAGTTAAAATAAAATACAAATCTCCATCTCTGGAAAGAAGTTCTGCTTGCACTCTTTGTCCTGCCAGCTACATACTCATGATCCTTCATGTGTCGGCACTATATAATGTTCCTGCAGGTATTTAGGTGGACTTATAAAGCTGTTTTCTGGGAAGGCCGGGGGGGAAAGACTGGGTCAGTGGGAAGCAAATAAATGAGACAAAGATTACTGGAAGAACTGGAGTATACTTGTTCATTTCATATGTAAGTATGTGAAGAATTAATACTAATTAGTTCCAAAATATTAAAATGTTTTGGCAAACATTGGGATAGGCCTACTTTAAGTCACTGAATTAATAGAAAGGTAAGTACGTAAGTTTACACCCCTGTATATTATCCCACACACTTCTTAGTTTTCTGTTTCCACAGCTACTAATATGTAACTAAATGTAATAAAAATGGTTCAACAACACAAAAAATTACTTTCTAGGTCTGCTGTATTTTCTAGGTTTTATTATCATTGAACCATAGAAAGGTTTGGGTTGGAAGGGACCTTTAAAGGTCATCTAGTCCAACTCCCCCGGATCTTCCGCTAGATCAGGTTGTTCAGACCCTTGTCCATCCAACCTGGCCTTGAATGTTACCGGGGTGGGCATCTACCACTTCTTTGGGTAGTCTGTTCCAGTGTTTCACCACCCTTGTTGTAAAGAATTCATTCTCTATGTCCAATCTAAATATATCCTCTTTCAGTTTAAAAACACCACCTCTTGTCCAATCGCAATAAGCCCCCCTAAAAAGTGTGTCCTCATCTTTCTTGTAAGCCACCTTTAAGCTCTCAAAGGCCACAATTTTTCTTCTTTTCCTCCTTTTCTTCTCCAGGCTGAACAACCCCAGCCCTCTCAGCCTGTCTTTGTAGGAGAGGTGTTTTTGTGGCCCCACTCTGGACTCGCTCCAAAAGGTCCATGTCCTTCCCATGCTGAGAACCCCAGAGCAGGATGCAACACTCCAGGTGGGGTCTCAGGAGAGCAGAGCTGAGGGGCAGCATCCCCTCTCTTCTCCTTGCTGGTCACAATACTTTTGATGCAACCCAGGACACAGCTGTCCTTCTGGGCTAGGAGTATCCATTGCCAGCTCATGTCCAGCCACTTATCCACCAGCACCCCCAAGTCCTTCTTGGCAGGGCTGATCTGAATCTGTTCATCCCCCAGCCTGTGTTGATACCAGGGGTTGTCCCAACCCAGGTGCAGCACCTTGCACTTGGTCTTGTTAAGCCACATGACATTCCCATGTGCCCATTTCTTGATCTTGTCCCGGTCCCTCTGGGTGGCATCCTATCCTTCAGGGCATGTCAACCACTCAGCTTGCTGTCCTCTGCAAACTTGTTGTTACCTTCTTAAAGGAACGCATCTTTAAGGCGTTTCACTGGTGTTTCTCTGCTGTCTCCTATTACCTCCAGAGCCCCTGCATATCTCAGAGCAACAGGCTGAGGTCCCTCGATAGACCATCCTGGCAACCTTGGTGTGTCATCCCACATTTTGTCACAGACAGGCCTGATACTATCCCCTACCCCAACACGTCTTAGGAAATTTGTTGTTTCTAAGGCTGGATTCACAACAAAGTAATTGGTATTAAATAGAAGATACCACTTTACTTCCAAGAGTAAATACCGCCACATCATTGTGAACTTTTCATACGTATTTAGTACTCACTATCAAAGGAGTGAGACAACCAGCAGTTAGGATCAGGCTACTGAAAATGTCACCCCTTTGTAAAACTCTGAGCAAAATAAACCTGAGAAAGGCTATAACAACATTATCACTGAATAAACTCCATTTTGTCTTCCACTAACAAGCTCAGTGTTTCCAGCCTTAGTGAAAAAAAAAAATCTGTAGAAGTTATAAGACCTCCATGATTTCAGGTTGTGGCTCTGAGAAACAAATCTAATTCCTACTGCTGAGTTAGAAGGGAAACTTTGGTCCTGAAAGTGGCAAAATGTAATGGTTATTTGTTGGGGTTTTCTTTCTTTTTCTTTTTCTTTCATATCCTACTATTATAAAAGCAAAATTACATTTTGACCAATGAGACTGTTTTCAAAGTGTTAGAGTGAATTTTGGAAGGACAGATGAGAATAATTCTTCTCTGGAAGAAAAAAATTCCCAAAAAAAGTCTTTGATATTGAGGTAGATCTCTTTTAATCTTCTGATAAAATTATGTGGGATTCTGCTGTAAGATAGTTCTAAAAACATGTAGAAAGTGAGGTTTTATTTTGAAAGTTAGTGTACCTGGTGTACAAATAAAAAAAAAAATCACAAAAGCTCCACAGAGCTCCAAGAGACCTGCCTTACACCACTTGCCACAAGAAGACCTTGTCCTCGTTTTTACAAGCAAGTACCAGACCTGACCTGTTAGTCCACTTATGTAAATAATAAGTCCAATTCCCTTTGCAAGCTCCTGCTAAAGCTGTGCCATTAGAGCCATCGTGTCATTTAGGCAGTCAGTGGAGAATCAAAGACTGCCTGTGCAGCAGCAGACCAGTGCTACGTTTCTAAGAAAATGGGCTCTTAAAAAAGGAAATGTCACACCGCAGTGTGAGAGATAAACAGAGGTATATCTTTAGAGCAGCAGGCAGGGACTGTAGAAACACTCTCTGTAAATGACTTTGATCCCCTAGTGTGATGAATCATGGAGTCGCAAATCCTTTTTAGCTAATTGCTATCAGCTTGTGAGATTTTTCTTTCCATGTTCAATATCAATTTTCAGGGCCATAGGAGATAGCACTTGTCCCCCGAGTCTGCTGGCGACTTACCGCTAAAACTGAACTAGCACCACTTAACAGTTTAAAGGGGGAAGTCATTTAATATGACACTGCTGCTAGTAACTAAAAGGGAAAATATTAGGGGCAAATAAAGGGAACAGTAAACCTTTTTTTTACTGTCAATGACCTGCCTTTGAAAATGTCCTTTCCATATCCACACAGTATCGGTGCATCTATCTCAAACCAAAAGTAGCTTTAATTATTCAAAAGTGATAAGCAGGGACTTGGGAAAAAAGAGAATGAAATTTGGTTGTTTTTCAATTCTAATTAGTTCCACATTAAAAACTGTAAATAAAATAAACTTTTTTAAGACTATTTGAACCATACTATTGGACTGAATGAGAAATTTAGAATATAATTTTAAATTTAAACACTCATAGCATGAATTTCACTCCATTTCCACTTTCAGGACAATCAAGTAAAAATGTTTTAGATTTCTAAGGAAATCTAGTCCTTTCCTGTTCTTTGGCATTTTTCTGCAACATTTTGTCATCACTGCTTATTTACAAGGTTATGCAGATCAGAAGTTACATCTTTGAAGCATAATAGCTTAGGTATTTTTCCAGACTATAGGGGGACACAACTGCCTGCAACTTCTGAACACTCCAGACATAGAAATTCTGAATTCACATTTGTCTCTTGGCATTCAGTAGCCCCTGAATGCAGACAGCATCTCCAATAGTCAAAATCATTTGGTAAATAAACTTGGATTCAGTATCAAATTTCATGGCAACTAAAATCTAGAATTTACAGAGGAGTGAAAGAGCAAGCTACTAGGCTGGTTGGTTGTGTAAAGCTGAAAAAACAGTGCTTCAAATAAGTTAGGAAATTTTGCTTTAAAAAGAGCAACTGGACTTATTTTAAATGAAGTCTTTTAAGTTAAGCTGAACTTTCATGGTTGTTCTTATGTGTCTCCACAGTCATTCACTGGTTTTAATACTCAGAGCAGTGACAGTTTTCCAGCCTAGATTAGGAGTATTTTTTTAATCTGTATAAGAAAACTAACATGGTATCCTAGGGACCATAGGCACCCATCCAATCAAGCCTAGCTTCAGAGCAAAATTTGGTTTCATTTGTCATGGGAAGACCAAGAGTTAATCACAAGAATTATTCTGAGACAAATTTTAAGCAATGTTCTTGCTGGAAAATAAATAAATAAATAAATAAATAAATAAACAAAACCCATTTAACACTTACTCTTTCCTGGCAATTTTTCCATTAGTTTCCTTATCAAGAAAAATGCCTAATATTAAAGTAGAGATTCACTTATTTGAGGTGGGATAGACTTAAAGACGGAAATGAAACAATGATTATGGGATTTTAATGTGCAGACTGAAAACAAAATACAAATCAAAAAAAAGTTTTACCGTAAGCTGAGCACCAAGATTCGGAGCTGGTATACAGATAATGTTCTTTCCTGAGGAAGACAGTAAAATTTTGATGACAAGACTGATAGTTTTGAATACTTTCCCAATTTTGAATATTTGCCTAAGTTTTAAGTGCTTCCCCTCAACTGTTTCTTATGGAAACTTAGCACATGGAGCTGCTACATCTGCTACTCTGCATCATGTAAGAATAGAGTAGGACACTTCTCAGCTTCCACCTTATGTCTGGGTTCCACTTCACAGTGTACATTTAACTTGCATGTATTTTTTTAATATCGTCCATCAAATATCCAAGGGAGAACACAAAATTTCTCATGTTTTTTCCCTTGTCTTGCCCAGAACTTTTTTTCTCTGAAAGTTGACTCAAAAAAGTTCAGCCTACCATCTGATCACAGCATCATCACTGATGAATTCAAAGTACCTGTATTCCAAAATTATATTACCATGATGCATTTTATAAGGCATTGGCTCACAATTTGCTCATAAATAACTGTTTCATATTTCTAGCCCATTTGCAGAGATGTTACTGTAAAGGAGCAAGGAGAGGAGACTGAAGGATCAAAACTTCTACTCAGAGAGAAAAAAGTAGATGTCAACTTTGACGTGAACTGACTTGATAGTAGGGGTCAAAGTCTGAGAAAGTCAGGCAAGTAGTTTGACTCTAAGATCTTCTGATTTCCCCCAAATATTGAACAACTAAGTTCTGAGAAATAAGAAGAGGAAAAAACAAAGTTGCAAAAATTTTAGACAGTGAAATCTGATTTACAGGAAGTTTTTCAGTGAAGTTTTGTGTTTAAAAATATTTTTTCCTTTTTTGAAGGAAATTAAAACAAAGTATTTTCAAGCAAGCTCACAGTAAAATGAAAGTCTTCAAGGCTGCATGAACAGATTTAAACCTTTTTGATGATTAAAAAAAATTGCAAATTTACATATAAGCTGCAGCTTGATATCGCAAATTAAAAAAAGATACTAATACTATGCCAAGTGAAACCTCTTCATTTGAACAGAACTAAATTTGTTTTAAAGCTCAAAAATAAAGTCACTTGTGACAACAGGTGCAGCAACATAGGTTACACAAAATTTGGTGGGAAAATTTTGTCTTTATCCTCTCTGATAGTGATAGAATTACACTCTTGGAAAGTATTATAAACTACCTTTAATTTACAAACAGAAAATACATTAAAATTCCAGATTGTCATACAACTCAATGAAAATTTCCATGCAATTTAATTTCAATTTAACAAAACTGTGTTATTTTAGCTGCTTAAAACTTCATCAGGTAAGACCTGAATCAAGTTTGTTTCCTCTTTCACTGGAAGTGAAAACTGATTTGATGTCTCTGGGATTTGAAATTGGGATCTAAGACATCTCAGTATGACACTTAGTCAACAAAAGTATTCTTCCAGCAGAATTTTACTGATGAATTTGAGGGAAAAAAAGATTGGAAGATAACTTTGGATTAATGACTGAGCACTGAATCAACCTAATAATCACTCATGCAGCATTCTTGTGTTTTCTTCCATGACAAAGGCAAAGTATCCCACTTTTTAAAAAACCAGATACTAATACTCACTTGTTAAACTCCTAAATACTCTTCTGATTCGGGGATTTGACCCAATTATATCAGTAACTGTTAAAAAAAAAAAAAAGAGAAAATAATTGCCTATGATAAAAAGCCTCAATACATAAAAAATATGTATATTAGGATTGTATTTTGAAGAATTTGAAACAGAAGCACAGGAAAAGTATTTTTTATAAACAGAGGAATAACTTTCAGTAAAAATTCACTGTACAAGTGCTATATAAATTTTTAATACAGTACACAGTATATAATTTTCGAGCATTTATTGCTGATAAGAAATGTAATTATCAAAATAATGTTTCAAATAACCAAAAAAAGGTGATACTCATCAGTAACATTCATTAGATTTTTAATGATAGAAAAAATAATCTGAATTTTTGGATCTACTCTGAGTTTGCTGAGGATGTTTGAGTCAAATATTTTAGCTACAGTTCATTGTTTTCATTCAATAACTACCTTAGTTGTAGCTGTGAAAAAATAGCGTATAATGAAATAAAGATGTACAAAAAAGTGCACTTGGGCTTTTAAATAAATGGGGGCGAAAGTGCACAGGCTATTCTAGGACCTGCAGGGATGGCACAATACCAGCTAAAGTAATGCATCTCAGTTAAGAGTGACACTGTGCTGTTAGTGAGAATATCTATTGGAGTTTAGAGAAAAACTAAGTTTGGCCGTTTACCACCTTTTAAAAATCCTGTGAAAGAGCATCTCTGGCAATCACTGTCACTTCTGTGCTGTTGAGCACCTGGGCAACTTCAGCACCACAAAACGAAAACATGCAATCCTGCCCTGGATCTTCACGGTATAATTCTCACTAATGCCCGTGGATGTCCTAGCTAAACAGAGGGTAAAGGATAAGGTCACAGGATAATGAATTTAACTCTAGGTTTTTAAATGAGGGAGGTTGAGTTGTTGGGGTTTTATCTTTTTTTCTTCTTTTTTTTTTTTTTTTAAATGGCATCTTTTTCTTCCTCAGGGAGATCTGCAGGCTGTGGCTTTTTGCCTTTGAACATCCTCAAGTCAAGCATCAAGAAAAGGTGATGAGGGTTAGGGAGGCTCCCTTGACATTTGGTGCACTGGCATCAGCCTTTGCAATTACGGGCCACCTTTCTAGCAGACGGTAATTGAAAAGTGTGAACCACATGGGCTCTAGTCAATAATAGCGTCAGCATACAAATGACACTCTGAGCTTTCTGTGTTCGCCATCCACTGTTTTTGCTTTTCACCTTTTATCCTTCTCAGCATCATGACTTAATCCACTCTAATGAGGTGAGCTCTATTGCCAAAAATCAGCAGCAACACAGCTCTCTTCTGGCACCACTTGGGGTTTGTAAGGAGTCAAAAAAATAGTGAGTCTGTCAGCTTTCCAAAAAGGACAACAGTGCACCCTTTGAAATGTCCTCAGCTTTCCTGAGCATTCTTTTGAGTACAGGCTTCTTCCACCCTTGCTAAGGAATGCATCCCACCTTCATAAAACTTGTTCATCACCAACCCAAGGTGACCAGAGCCTTGGAGTTAGTTTAGTACATGCATTTCCTAGCTTGAAGGTCATTATTGGTGGCCACATGTCACTGTTTACAAACAGCAGGTGACTGCCAACAGTGGTGAGTGTGTGAATTTCCTTTGCTCTTTTTTCCTTACCCATCTGTCCACGTTTCTGGAATCATAAGTATCTGCTTGTAGCAAAAGCCTCAGAAGAGAATGCCAAGATATTGTAGATGATAAGATACAGAAAGAAGATAACCAGTTACTTCTGAGTGACTAAAAGGAAAATAGCTGATTTTACAGAGACTTTTTTCTTCTCTTTTCTTTTCTCACACTCATTTTAACTTAAGGTCACAGAAGGGTACATTGTCTATGTAGTACTTACAAAGAGCACTTACAAAGGCCTGGAATTAATGAGTTCTGCCTAGCTATGAGATTTTCATCTGATTTCAAAATGGACCCAGAAGAGAGTTCTACACGTGTCAGTCATAAATAAAAGCCATAATGAACTGAACTTTACAAAATCCATATTAAAAAAATATATATATTTAATTGTGTAAATGTTGATCCTTAGAAATGGTGTGGTACATTTATCACTAATTTTAACTGCAATGGCAATTTCCATATTTAAAGATGGAGACAGAGGGTGGGGGTAGGGACAAGAAGAAAAAGAAATACAATGGAAAGGGTTTCCATGGGATTAGACCACATGGCTTTAATACACATATACACAACTGAGGAAAGCAGAGAATTTTGCCTCTTACACTTCTTGGACCTCTCTCTCCTTTCTTCAACTCTAATCTGGTTTTTGCCAATTCCTTTTGATCTATCGGGGGCAGGCAAGTCAGGTCCCTAAGTACAGATGGAGTAAATATGGAGATTAGCCTCTTCTCGTACTGCATTAGCTCCTAATACCTGATTAAGCCCAGAATCATGCAATTGTCTTGGTGTTGGCTATCAGAGTGGCAGAGCACAGAAGGGGGCAGGATGAAGGCTGATTTTGTAATGGATACTTATTTTATCCCAGTGCTCTAAGAAGATTAGGCCTGGGGGTGTCACATTAGCCATGATCTCTGGGCCTTTGGTAGGCTCTTGCAGTTTTCAAACACCTCTGCTTCAGCCGTAGAACAAACAGGCAGCCTGGACGCTGTGGCCCCATGTTGTGGCATGAATAATTGCACACTGCAAATTGTTTGAAGATCACAAAGTGCTGTGTAAATTACCCAGTTTTGGCTTAGTAGAAGTGATTTGTGGTGACTTACTGAATCTTTTCACAGTTCGGCATTAAATTTCCACATTTCTTTCTATCTGAGATGGAATGAAAGTTGAGTCATATTTTCCTTTATTCTTATCAGATCAATCTTTATAAAGCCAGATTGTATAAACTGCTGTACTGTATGCAAACCCTGCATGCAGCACTTTGTCTTTGGTACAGGTTCAATTATACTTAGCTGAAACACCAAAAGATGCCTATTCAGCACAAACCCTAAATCAGCTCATGTGATGAATGTAAGGACATGTTCAAAACCACCTGTATAATACATGCAAAAATAGTACATGTGAAAGCCTGCACCTTTTTTTCCATGAAAGTTTCCAGCAAGCATTCCTTTTTGTTTAGAAATAAGTCTCAACCTAATCAATGAGCAAGCAAAGCCAAAAATACAAAAGCTACTTTTTACTCATTTGGGAAAACTGTGAACTGAAATACAAAGTGAAACCAGTAATAAGAGATGTTAAAAACAAACAAACAAAAAAATCATTACTAATTGAAAAAAACAGAAACATTTGTAATATTGGTACTTATGATGAAAAACACATTTTTATTGAGTTACAGAATTTTCCTAAGTATGTTCTACTAAAAATTAGTAATCAATCAGGTCTATAAATGTAATTCTATGGAAATTAATTAAGAAGTGAGGTAGTTTTCTCTCTCCAAATTATTTTTAAAGCACTGTATAAACACATGAAAGTATAATGAAAGAAACACCAGTAAGAAGCATCATATTTAATAAAGTAAACCTTGTAAAGTAAAAGTCTATAGCAATACTTTGTCAGCATTATCTAATATTGGAAGGTAAATATCAAGCTTTGGGGAGAGGGTGTTGCCTCTATTTGTGACTGATGAGGAAGAATCATGCTTCCTCTTATTTTCTGGGGCCAGAGGAATGGGGAAAATGTAACCTGCCTTCAGTTTTCTCTTTTGTAAAACTGGCATTATTGTGGGTATGTATACCTTTTTGCCCTACTTGAAATAATTGTACTTCATTCAAGCAAATTGAAAGACAGAAACCTGGGAGCAAGTTACAAGTCTAAGAATTAATTTTAAAAAATGTTTTCATTTTGTGCTGCTATACTTTGGTTTATATTCAACATAATAATATTTTTCATCACAAAAAAATGTATAGTAATTAAGGTTGTAAACAAACATGGGGGTATTTTGTGAATATTCCTCATAAGTCAGTGGGAAAAAAAAGTAATTTTAAAAAGTACAATGTAGTGCATGTTTATTCTATTCACTGCATCCGGAGTTTTTTAGGCACTGATCAATTAATATTTGCAGATTTTTTCACTAAGGTCTAGGAGAACATAAACAAACCTTCAGGATGCAAGTGCACTCAAGCATGCACATAGAAGTGCACCCACGAAACAACTGCAAGCTTCATATACCTTGTTATAAATCAGCAAAAAAATAAATCTCTAAAAGTAGCTTCTACCCACTACTGGAAGCAAATATTCACATTGTTGTTCAAACCCGATAGCATTTAAAGTAACTGGTACTAAAGCATTTAACAGGAATGCTTAAGTGCAATCCTTCAGAGATGTAAGCACATGCTAAGGGTGAGCTGCTGTTCTATACACAGAATATATTTCATCAGGTAGATATATTTTAAAAGAAAAAGAAGCTGCAGTAAAAGAATTCAAGCAGTCTTAGTGAGCCTTCTCATTTGTTCTGTTTATCAAATAAAAGGCATTTCTCCCCACATCCACATGAAAAAAAAAATATATTTTTTGATCTCAAAATTGTGGAAAAACTGTATTTGGGCAATGAAACTTGGGAATTCTCACCACATTGCATTCAAAGAATGAAACCGCAAACCCCCTGACATATTGGTCTATTTATCTTTCTGTTTGTGAGCTATCCTATGCTCTCCATGTCCAATGTGCCAAACACAACCTAAGTTTAACAAAGATTTGTAAGGAACATCTGGAGGAAACATTATGGCATTTCCTAACTTCTACTGAACAAATATCAATATACCAAATATAAATATACCTAAATATACCTTAAAATTTTACTGACTTATGAATGGAAAAATAGTAAGCAGATAACTTATTGTACAATTATTGTGTCTCACAAATCTGTCTGGCCAAAAAGCTGGAAGAATTCATTGCCTGGTGAAGCATCCTTAAAATCCAAACACACCTTTCATTTTATCTGAGGGAGGATGGACACTCACAAAATTTAAAACTGAACGAAAATCTAAAGAGATTTCTGTCTTTTGTCTTAAATAGGTGAAGTAATTTCTCCTATTTCTTAACCTGTAATTTACCAAAAAACCATCTTCTGGGACTTGGCCAAATACAATCATCCCATGCATTTGATACTTGCTCATATTTAACTGAATAAAGATAATATTTATTCAGTTAAATAGTAAAGAGATTTTAAAGAGACCTAAAAGAGCTCAGAAACTAGGCCAGTGTGTGCTTGAAATAAGTTACTTTGTGAGGTCTGTCACCACAGACTGCCACCACTGGTTTTCTGACTCTGACAGACCTTTAGGCCCCCAAACCCATACTGTCCCACCAAAATGAAATTCTATCCCACACAAGTCATTAAAGTGGTCAGAATATTTAATTTATAATTCAATATTATGCAAATATCAATATAATTTTATTTATGTAAACTGTAAGACAGAATATGATGTGCGTCAATCTTTCCTGATACAGGCCTTATCTATGTCCTTCATACATAAGCATTTAAACTTATCAAGATTAATAACTGCAATACATCTATGGCACAGGAAGAGTGAATCACTACTTGGTTCTGTGAGATTCTTCAAATACAATGTAAATAGCTCAGAAGAGTAATTCTAATCTGTTTAGGAAGAGATACATTAACAAATAACTTTTTTTTTTTAAAAAAAGAAACACATCCTACAATGGTGGTGCTTAGTCTGATGATTTTTATATTAAAAGAGGTAACTTAAATTTGTTCTTTACCTCTTTCTGTCAACAGATTCATTCAAACAGCCTGGAAAACTCAGTGTTTTAATATTTTAGCAACAAAGGTGAAGAAAAAAACTGAAAAATCGGTAATTAATCATTATCTTACTGAGGTTTGGGGAACTAATATGCGTCATATATAAAAAATAGTTTATATTAATAAATTCAAGACAGATAAAGAAGGAAGGATCTACATTAACTGTATCCCACTCAAGCTTAAGACTAATACACTTAGTTGCTGAGTAAATCTGTATGATGTTTCCTCTAATTCTTCTCAAAGACCCTCAGGTATTTGTCCTAGAAAACATGCATATCACATCCTGTGTATCAGCACGTCATTGGCCTCACCACCTGTCTTAGGTAGTTCCATATTAATTCACAGATTCATAGAATGTCTTTCTTTTCCAAAATATCTAGTTGTGTGTACCTCTGTGATTCTTCTTGCTGACACTAGAATCAGAGTAAGTCCTCTGGAGGACCAGCTGTCCTTGCCTGCTACAATTCACTGACCTGCTAGCAGGTGGCGTTAGGAGCAGGGAATGCTCAGGGCACCCAAACCCAGCGAGTGTAAACACCAGTTCTGCTGTTCACCTGAGTAGCAGAAGGACTGGACTTACAGCTTTTATGGCGTTCCTCCTCTGTCACCTGAGTCTGGAAGACACACTTCAAAGCTCAAGCCCTACCTTTCTAGATTATAGCTAGCATAGATTA
Organism: Pachycephala philippinensis; assembly: GCA_013397055.1. NCBI lineage: Eukaryota > Metazoa > Chordata > Aves > Passeriformes > Pachycephala > Pachycephala philippinensis. Next base: position 308,631 of record VWZT01004852.1, on the reverse strand, counting down.
TAGCGTGCATTCCTGGCTGTCTGCGAGGAGACTGCCTTATACTTCACTTGCCTTTTCTTTCTAACCCTTTTGTTTAGAAAATCTGCAGTTCCCCTTTAAATTGCTTCCAAATGCTGGTCTGTCACTATCTAGGTCATAAGTGATCAGCTAATGTTTAAAGGTTTTCCATACTCCATCAGTTATTGTGGAGTGCAAAGCATATAATTTCGGTGGCCTTTTTCAACAGTTCCCACTTGCTGTGGAAGAAACAGGGTTTAGTACTCCAGGCTCCAGTTTGATATTCCAGTAGTCCCAGTCAGCTATTAAGTGCTGTATTCAAATCAGCATTACAGCTCAATTTAATAAAGACAATAGCTGCATTTTAGAAGCTCCTTCATAAATAAAGCCGTATACTGTGGCTTTAAAGTTTTGTAATAATGCAGTTTATATGTTTGTCACTTAGCTGGTTGTGTTTTCCCAATAGTCTCCCTGTAGCTGCAAAACCTAAATTAAATACATGAAATAGTTAAGATCCTTAGCTTTCTGCAGGATTAAGGTATGTAGCCCAACATAAACATCAGTTGCTCACCTTCTTCCTATCCAGTTGGTTACTTTGAAAGGATCAGTGAATAAATTTTAAAAAAAGTTTATTTAGCTACAACATCGTGAATTCAATAATACTTCCCACTCATTTACTCACTAGGAAAACTCTGTTTTAGGTGATAAATGCAGATTAACTAGCTTTATACTATGCATAAAGAAGAATATAATTAATATCGAATCAGCTTAAATTATGTAATTCTGGAAAAACTAAAAGAAGCGGTCTGATAAAAAATGTTAATTTGATAAAAAATGTTAATTTGATCTGTCCAGCTAGTCAGTTAACTACAGATGATTAAGAGAAAGCTACAAGACACTTTATAAAGCACATGCAGTACAAATCTCAAGAAAACAAAACACAGTTTAGAAATGCCAAGTTTCAAAGGGTAAAACCAGATGTTACTAGTACTATGTATGTATGTATGTATGTATGTATGAATAACTTAAACAGTTTTAAAATATTGGTATAATTTTAAGTTCAAGTACTAGAAAGCTAAGAAAAGGCAGGGTTAGAACTGCTACCAGAAATGGTATTTCACAATCACACATCTTTTCCTTACAATGTTTTGCATTACAAAACATCTTAAAAATTTTAGATGATAACATCTTTTTTTTTAATTTCTTTTCTTTTACAGTGTACTGAACACCTGAGAAAAACACATCGGTACAATGAAAACAGTTGTTTTTGTGGGATTTGTGCCTTGTTTGCTTTTAGATGTTGGATTCTGCGTAGGAAATTTTGACAAAGAGTCTTTTATGGCATACATATTTTTATTAATTCAGTATTTAACTATGCTAATTTGTATGAACAAAAAACCCCAAGCAAACATCAGACAATTCCATTCCTGCACTTACTCACTCCTGTATTCCTGTGTCAAATATATAGATGCAAATGCTGATACCTACCTCTTACACCTCTGCTTGAATCAGATAAGTTTTTGCACAGATTCCTTTTCCAGTCTTGTGCCAATCTTACAGGCCAGAAAAAAAGATTAGTTCTCTCAGTTTTCCCTGGCCATCTCACAAGCATGCAGAGTACTTCTTTCTTCTTCAAAATGAATGTCTTGAAGGAGATAATTTTGTTTAGGGTTAGGGGGCAGACAGTAAGAGGTATTTTCCACTTTCTAGCAAAGGTCTGTACAGCACTTAACAAAGTACTAAAAAACTTGAGAAACGGATTTTGGCAAGACTTTCTTCCAGGTAAGAGGAAGACTACAGACAGCTAATGAGTACTGTACATGTAACATAACTCACGCTCAAATGGGATCAAAATTCTTGTAGGAATTATGGTGATACCAGCTGCTTATGACCTTATTAGCTGTAATCATAGATGGGAAGTAGTTTACATCATCTCAGTAAAGTTGATTTCAGTTTGTTCATTTCACAGTGGAATGGATTCAGGACTCTCTCCTCCCCTTTGATTTAAGCAGTACATTTCAAAATTACTTACATTAACATCTGACACTTCATGTCTTGAAGTGATGTTCAACCACAACAGTTTAAGTTATTAAAATGAAATGATGAATACATTGTTGGAAGAATGCATACATTCTGGAAGGCTTCTTGTGTCATGCACACCTGCATGGGCAGCCTAAGCTGAATTTATCCTGCAACCAGAGAATGCCTTGCAGCTTCACAAAATTGCTCATTAATGAGACTAGATCAAAGTCAAAGCAAGGATCATGAACCACCAACTTGCCTTGTAGCCAATTTGCATTCTTCCTTCCCTCTTCATTTATCTCCCTTCTTTTGCTTTCCAGCCTCCAGGCATTATGTGAACATCAGGGGAAAGCATGTGCTCTCTTTTTTATGTGTACACAGCAAAAGATACATAAATACATTAACTGTGCTTTAACTTCCCACTCCTCTCTACACTTTCAGTGCTTTGTATAAAATATTTTATGATAGTTTTTTACTTTTCTCAACAATGATGTTTTATTGTCTGGACTGTACTTCTTTACCAAAAAACAATAAAAGTCTAGATGAATGGAAACAGACAGATGATTTAGATATTAAAATCCCATTAACAAATCTTAATGGCCTCAAACTATTAATAGCCGAAATGTCTGATTTTGCTGAGGGTAGAAGTAAATTTCCAGGTTTCCCAAGAGAAAGTTGCAGTGAGAAATTCTGTTTTACTTTCAACTAAAATAGCAGGAGGCTGTAAATGAAGGATTGCAACTTGTTACCATCATTCCATTTTTCAGCCCTTTTCTGGGTAAAGACAATAAAAGCTGAATAAGAAACTCAAAACTTCTCCCCTGTAACAGCATCAGACCATGGACTTGTTCTAAGGTTACAAAGTCAGCAAAGTTAATAATGCTTCACAAGCAGCAACAGCTCTTATTTCTGTTAGCAAAATACCCTCAAGTACACAGGGAAAGAGAACATGCTCAGGAGCTAGTCACGGTTTAGAAGTAAAAAGAGATGTTGTTAGGAATGGTACAGTAAACTCAGCTGTGTTGCTCTTTTCACCCATGTGTATAATTTTTCAGATCTCTTTTTGTTCCCAAACACTCCAAATGTTTTTTTCTCTAAAACAGACAACATTGCACTCCTTCTGCTAGGAGCATTACACTTACAAACATTACACTGTACTCATAAAGTGGAGTGTGCACGTGAAGAACTGGTAAGAAAAAAGACAGTTTCAGTTGTAAGATACTAAGGACTATTATAAATAATTGTAAGACAAAATTTTTGAAGTAAAATTCCTCTGCATAAGGAAAAAAAATCACTATTCACTAATTAGCTGTTTAATACTGTCAGCTGAGAGGCCAAGGAAATGAAGAAGAGAACTATCCTCTCAAACCAGGTGCTACCTCCAGGGCACGACAGAAACATGTTGGCAGAAGAGTGAGGAAACTTGTCCTAGTGCTCCTGGGCTATGCCTAGGGATGTATTTTTTTCATGTGCAATAAATTTACTAAAAATGGCATAAGAAGAAAAAATGATGAAACATCTTGACAGTCTCTTTTAAAGTTCGTCAGAGATTTAATAAATTATTGGAAGTGCAGCAAGCCTGTCAAGGTGTGGATGGCTGTGTGCCTGAAAATCTTTATATGCTGTCCATTACAGCTAATCCAGCCCCAGGCTGGATTAATTTGTATGATGTTAAAAAACCCTTCCAGCTACCTAAAGGTGTCAAAGTAGGCTACAGCACACAGAATACTTGAGAGTACAGCCATCACCACTGCACTAATACAACCAGGTGTCCACTCTCTTAATCCTATACAAGGTTTTGTACAATATCAAGGCTAAATCCTGGCCTTCTCTGCAGACACAGAGGAAGAAAAGTTAGAGAGTTAAACTGATGGTGGAGGAAACTTCCCCAGATTTTGTGCAGAGCAAAGTGCACCCTAGGACTTGTACACCCATAGCTGTTGACAGGTGAGCTAGAAAAGACTTCCGCTTGTTTCAATGATAAAGAGTGACATCTTATTTAATTCCAAAATAGGGTAAATTTATTAGTCATTCTTACATTTAAGGCTATTGCTCAATTTTCTTTTCAGATCCCAAAGACTATCAAGAGGCACTTACTTTTGACAACAGTAATGTACCAGATGCCATATTCATATTGTGCATTCATAACATGCCATATTCAAATACGTGCATTATCATCTTAGAAGTGCCATAAGTGAGAAAATTTGGGATGTTTGGGTTTTTAAATTATCTTTATAACTCTATGGAGTTGGACCATGAACTTGAAATATAGAAGAGAATGTCAGTAGTAACAACTAACAAATTTCACCTGTCAGGTATGGATGCACACTGGAAAGGGGTGAAGTCCCATAACATAACAAATACGTGTTGATATTTTAAGTAGGATAACCTAAGNTTTTTTTTTTTGTTTGTTTGTCAGCACTTGGGACCGTCAATGAAAAACATCAATACTTTGAGACTCACACTACTAATAATAACAGAATTGTCAGCATATTGTGTATGTTGCAGGAAATAAAATGGGCTTGCTAAACTACTTTTCTTCTTCCTGATTTCTGGAAGGCCTATTGCCATTGTAGTAGTCCATCCCAATCTGAACACACTTATAATTAAAATTAGATGCACAAATCCATATATTCCTTTGATTATCTTCTACATCAGTGAGTGACTTCGTAGCTAAAGGGGAACATGCTGCAATCCTGCACTGCAAGAACTGATACCAAGTTAGAAGGTTGAGTATTTTCCCCAACCCTTATATATTCTGAGCATCCAAGGTCTTCACTTAAGCGTAACTCATTGATTGAAAGTTGTCCTTTAGACACAAGGCCATCCTTTTCATGTCCTGGATCTATGTCACATTTTAACCAGGAAGACATGAAATGTGATATATTGGTGACAGTTCGCCTTCATAGGTAGGGTTATGCAGAGGCTTGATCCTGGTCAGTAACTAAACCCACCCCCCAGCCACTCATTCATACACTCGCAGGAAGGTGGGGCAAAGAATCAGAAGGGCAAAGGCAAGAGAAAATCATTGTTCAAGATAAAGTTGAATACGTGAAGGAAAAACAAAACAAAATAAAAACCGCTAAGACAATCACCCATCAACTCACAGCACCAGATTACTCCCCACCCAATTTTTATTGCTGAGCATAACATCGTGTGGTATGGGGTAGCTCTTTGGTTAGTTGGGTTAATCACTGTTTCAGTCACAAATTTGAAACACAGCATCATGCAGGCTGCTCCTTTCCCAGCAGAACCAGTACAGAGTACCAGCAAAGGTTTCCTATTATGGACTTCTAACAAACACACATTGCCTGATTCAAAAGGAGGACTCACAGTGTTGATTTAAGTGCTAGAGGTACTCTGCAATAAATGGGGGATAGAGAACCTCATAATCTGAAGTTTGTAACATGAGATGTCCAAAAAAGCTTGTAAAAGTTACCAAAGAAATAGCTGATTCTTAATGCTTATTGGAACAAAAATACTTATTTTGGGGATAATCCTTACCCTTTTAAAAACAGATGAGAATGTGGTTGTGTATCTTTAGAGTCCTGTTCCATGTATCACAGTACCAGAAAGGAACTATGCTCTCCTTGGTCTAGGAATGGGAGGAAGGGGGTAACTGAATAATATTAGGCCAATATTGCCACATTAGTGGGGATGAGAAATGCAAACAATGCAGAGAAAAGGCACGTTAACTATAAGGCTGATTTTGTAAGTTGTTCTCATGAAGTTAAGCACTTCAATTCCATGTTAACAGCTGTTCAGCATTCTGGTCTAGAGGATTTTGGTGGCCTTTGCCTTATGGCTTGGCCATCTCTCCTGTGAAATTTTAAAAAAAATTATATGTATACATGTATATATATGTGTGTGTGTGTGTGTGTGTGTGTGTGTGTGTGTGTGTGTGTGTAAAATTTTTCCTCACCCTTTGTAGTATTACATGAGGAAACAGTTTGGAGGATGCTGTACTGAAAGTCTGTCAAGGCAGGTACACGAAAAATCTAACTGAAGGGATACACACTCAAAAACATATAAGAGGTTTTGTAGATAGGAGGGTAAAAATGAAAGCTGAGGAGAGGAGAAAGGAACAACCATTCAACAAGTTTTCAGAAAGTGAGTTAAAGGCAGGAAGGGGCTATGACTAATAAACATGTGTCTATCTCAGTACATACTTACTTTGTCCTTTTAGTTTTATTCACTACTTGCCCCTACAGGTCCATTATTCCAGAAAACTGCTGATATTTTGTTAGAGCATAAGCACCATATAAATTGATTCTGAGTAATCAAACTTGTCAAGACTGTTTCACTGATTGTGTGTACTACAGATCATTTACAGAACAAACATCAGTGAAGATAGTAGGGCTCAAATATTACTTGAGGAGATAATCTATGTGTCCCAAAACAAACAATGAAACCCAAAATTGACACAGAATGTATTTTGTTAACTTTATCAAACTAGGAGAAAACATAATCAAGATGAAAATAAAGAGGCTTATAAACTCAATTATTTACACTTTGGGACTAGTCTTCTAACTCTGTTCTATGTACACATTATCCTTTTTGAAAACAAGAACACTATGCAGAGGAGAGCTAGGCTTCTTGATCCATTGTCCAATACACTGGAGTTCAGTTTATTAGGTCTACCAAAAATAAGATAGCACAATGAATTTCAATAAAGAGCAAATAAATGCTTGTAATAAATAAAGGAGGAAGAAGAACTGCTTATGCTAAAGAATAAGAAAGAGAATGGCAGAAAAGTACAGACTATTGTAAACAATAAGAGGAGTAAATTTCTTCTGGAATTTAGTGTCTACCAGTAACATTAGCAAAATCACAATCAATGAGAGTTAGAATGCACTACTTTTAAGATGACCTTCGTGCCCAGCACAGTTATGGAACAGATCACCTTGAGTGTGATCACACAGCACATCCAGGACAACCAAGGGATCAGGCCCAGCCAGCACAGGTTCAGGAAAGACAGCTCCTGCCTGACCAACCTGATCTCCTTTTATGACCGGGTGACCCGTGTGGTGGATGAGGGACAGGCTGTGGATGTGCCTACCTGGACTTCAGCAAAGCCTTTGACACCACCTCCCACAGCACTCTCCTGGAAAAGCTGGCAGCCCACGGCTTGGACAGGTGGGACCTTTGCTGGGTTAGGAACTGGCTGGAACAGGTGGGACCTTTGCTGGGTTGGGAACTGGCTGGAACAGGTGGGACCTTTGCTGAGTTGGGAACTGGCTGGAACAGGTGGGACCTTTGCTGAGTTGGGAACTGGCTGGAACAGGTGGGACCTTTGGTGGGTTAGGAACTGGCTGGATGGTCGGGCCCAGGGAGGGGTAGGGGATGGGGCTGCCTCCAGCTGGAGCCNATTGATGATCTGGATGAGGGATTGAGTCCACCATGCACAAATTTGCAGATGAAACTAAGCTGGGTCAGAGTGTCAACCTGCTGGAGGTTAGGAAGGCCCTACAGAGGGATTTGAACAGGCTGGATAGATGGGCTGAGACCACTGGCATGAGGTTCAACCAAGTACCAGGTCCCATTTTTGGCCATAAAACCCCCCTTCAGCACTACAGGCTGGGGGAACAGAGGCTCAATAGGAAAGGACCTGGGGGTTTCTGATCAACAGTGGCTGAACATGAGCCAGCAGTGTGTCCAAGGAATCCTGGCCTGTATCAGGAATAGTGTGGTCAGCAGGACTAGGGAGGTGATTTTTTTCCTGAACTTGGCACTAGTGAGGCCACACCTTGAGTGCTGTGCCCAATTCTGGGCACTTCAATTCAGGAAGGACATGGTAAAGGGTCTGGAGCACAAGTCCTGTGAGGAGCAGCTGAGGGAGCTGGGGTTGTCTAACCTGGAGAAAAGGAGGCTCAGGAGAGACCTTATTGCTCTCTAAAGCCACCTGAAAGGAGGCTGTAGCCAGGTAGGGGTCAGCCTTCTCTCCTACGCAAGCAGCAACAGGATGAAAGGACATAGTCTTAAACTGCATCAGGGGATGCTTAGGTTGAACATTAAAATAATTTCTTCACAAGAGTGATTAGACATGGGAATGGGCTGCCCAGGGAGTTGGTGGAATCACAGTTCTCGGAGGTGCTTAAAGAAAGACTGGACTTGGCACTTAGTGCCATGGTCTAGTTGATACATGGTGGTGTTCTGTCATAGCTTGGACTTGATGATCTCAGAGATTCTTTTTTCAACCTAATTGATTATGTGATTCTGTGATACAGGCACATAAAAATGAGATGTCCACTGAACTTAGTTTTTCTATATGTGAATATCCTTTACTAAAAATTTTTATCTTTACAAAAAAAATGCCAACAGTACAGTGCTCCATTTGCTTTTGACTGTCTATCTAAACCAATGACTGACTTTAAAACATAGACTACATTACAGCAGTCTGCTTAATCTTTACTCACACCCATAATGCTAGTACAGAATTGAGGACAGAGAGGAAGAGAGAGGGGAAGCTATATAAAACAGGATAATCTCAACAATCAAAGCACCAGGGAATTGCCTTTACTGCAACAGCCAAAAAAAAGGTAGAGAAACTGAATCCAAAAGCAATGTATTGTAGCCAGAGGTGTCAGAAGTAATATCATTTGACTCAGGCTTGACAGTTTAGTGCAGTGGTAACTCTCCTCTAAACTTAACTGCCTTTGTACATTTCTCAGTGCAATCCTATTCTTCTGTTCTATTACAGAAGCTGCATGTGCATTGGTTTGTCTCTTCCTCTTTAGTTTCTTTTATGGTTATGACTAGTGTGTAATGTATTTTTCTCACTGTTCCCCCTGTAATGATCCCTGTCTACCACCAAGTCCACAGTGTAAACGAGATGTGACATTACTGCAATGCAGCCATGTTTAAATTGAAATATCATTGGAAGGACAACACATTTCAGCCCCTGCCTTACAATACTGAAGAGTTATGCATGCAATAGTCATTGTTTACTATTTTCATGTGAAAACGATTAATGGTTGAATGGGGATGGTATTTAATAAAAGCCTTTACAGATGATAATCAGGTGATGAATCATAGTCATGGCCTTTGAAAAATACTGTAAAATAAAGCTGCATTTGTCATAAAGTAGATAAGCATATTTCTGTCTTGTTTAATAGGTAAATATGATATCTACAAGCTTTTTCTCATTCTGTTTTAACTTTAGAGGATAAAGGTTCATCTAAATTTAAAAAAAAAAGTCTAGGAAAAAAACAACCAATGGGCAGCTACAAGTTTGATCCTTCTCTACATAACGAGAGGGAGAGAAAAGCTGGTTCAATAGTACAACAAAGAATCCTATCAGTTTGTTAGGAGAAATTCCATGTCAGAACTACTCCACACTCCAGATGAAAATGAAAACATGGGATGTTGCAGTACAGTCTGACTCACCACACCTTTTATAAGATGAAGAAGAAGGCCTGATGAACGTAAATGAATGACTGTCATGGCCCACAGCAACTACTTCTGTTTGGTTCAACAGAATGTGGCCTGTCTATATGCTTCCTTGTTCCCATACATAGGGTAGTTCTGTTACTGTCCTTATAAAAATTAGGAACAAGTATTCTTATTGCTCTCCATAACGCCCCCAGCCCCCCCAAAAAAACCCCAAAAAACCCAACCCCAGAAACACACCACCACCCCCCACATACAGACACACAGAACCTTTTAATACATAAATATACTGAAATGGAAGTTGATATTCTGGAGAACTGCGACAGATGGTAGCATGGTCAACAGTGGCTATCCAGCACTTTCTCATGATTCTTCTACCTCACTACATACAGGTGCGGCTGATTTTCTTCATAACCCTTGAACCCC